>JAYRCO010000949.1:0-15030 GCA_037042815.1 Ceratobasidium papillatum | reverse complement strand
ACTCAGCCGGATACGATTTAATGTGGGCATCAGAGACTGTAACGCACGTGTAGAGTGAATGGATTTGGGTTCCTTGGTATTTCCCAGGCGTTAGGTATTACGGTACCGAGTAAGCGAGTGGGTAGCGAATTGATGATCTAGGCGCGACCCTCGCACATAAGCCCTAAGCTCCGGTTACCTAAAAGCACACTGTTAGATTGAATGGGAGAGCGAGAGTTGGGTAAATGAAGATTCTGTGGAGCCGAGGTCGTTTTGTGATTGAGTAGTATAGTAGTCGGTTTCTACGGGGGTACACTCCACCGGTGCGTCGTCTTAGGCTTGGATTATTCTCGGAGCTAAGGTCTTGGGTTGTTCTCGGTCAATATGAAGTCTGTGGGCAATATCAGTCTACACTCCGACCATCGTCGGCCTGGTGTATGCTCCGGGGCGTGTAGAGTAGTCGTCGGGGATCAGGTTCCAAGTAGAGTTCTAGATGACCGAGGACGAAGATGCAGGTTCATTTCGACATGGTGGTAAGGGATGGATGACGGTCTATAGCGCGTCATTGTCTCTGTCAACGTAGACTCGCACAATCGTCATAGCGACTCAGACAACCAGCTTGTACGAATCGAGTTGGGATTGGCTATGTGACAGAGAAATGGAATGTAGGAGATTTTCCTACACACGCACAGCGTGAATGCCTTCTTACAGTCCCGAGGTTTTGTTTCCCTAAAATATCGCATACAGTCATATCCTCCCTCTCCGTAGCTAGCTTCCCCTTCTCGTCCGTACCGCCCTTTGTACTTTCTTTCTGCTCGTCGCACTATAGGACATGGCCTTCAAACGACGCTAAACATATATGATTTCAAAATAAATAAATAGAAAATGAACGCTTTCATGTCCTATTCTTCAGCTTATGCTTCGTGTCACTTATGCCAGATAACCCATAAATACTTTCATTTTCATGTGATTGAGCACCATCTTATAGACACCAATAATAATAATATAAAACTGGAGGAGATTCGGTATGCGTAGGGAAGGCCCGGCTGGTAGACATTACTCGGGCGAAATGATTGAGTGGAGCGGGGACAAAGATGGTTTCTCAAAATCCTACTTTCTCTCCTAGTTGCGTAGCTAAAGTGTCGTACGTAGCCCATGTGTTGTATTAACGATATAGAATTTGGATTAAAAAAGAGAGTAACCTGCTGAGTTTGGTTCGCCGTCATCGGTGTACATTGACTAGTCGGCGGCAAGTCTGTACTCTATTCTCCCTTCTACCGCGGCAACCTCTCCTTCCTTTTCCTCACTCTCGGAACATAAAGTCTACTCTCCCGCCTCATCGACAAAGAGCTGCGTCTGGAAGGTTCAAGCCAGTAAGCTCGCTGTATTAAACACTCCAGCGGCTCGTTACTCACCTAGAATCGTAGGGCGTCACCTTCTCCACTCTGCTTCGGCGTGAGATAGCAGAGCGTCAGTGTATACAGTGAGCCGGGGTTCTAGTAGGCTATTCGTGGGTTGCTGGTCGGCACGGTCACACGGAAGGATGCCGCCGAAGAGCATAGAGAAGATGCTCTGCGGTTCTAGCGCATGATGACGGTGGTGAGAAGATGTGCTGCGTAGTATAAAAGGTTGTCGAAAGTGCCAGCTAGCCTCGAGTAGGCCATTCAAGTTAGTCGGGCTAATTTGTTAAGCATTTTGTCCGAGAGGACAGAAAGCATAGCGCTCGACACCATGACGACAATGACGAGCAACTAAAATGCACAAGCAACCAGATCACTGATCGAGGACAGGAGACAGAACCTATGCTCGGCTCAGCGCCCAAGGCCGAAGCACGTGACCTCCCGCCCGCTGAACCCTCCAACCCACCCCGATCCGCTCTCGTCGCCCAGTCGACTCGGGAAAAAAACCGCTCTGGACTTTGCTGGTCTCGGCTCAGAGCCTCTAGTTGACGTCACATAGTAACGCGCCGCGTAGTATCTGTTTTAGGTTGCTGTGTTGGTTATTGGTCGCCATGTCCATGGTGAGTAGAGTGGGCCCCTATCTGGGTTGCTGTTCTTCTACGCTCAAGCAAAACTGACTTTTTGTTTCTTCCCCTTCTTTCTTATTCTTTCTACGTTTACTCTGGACGATAATGGCCACGGCAATGCTTGCGTATAATCATCCCAACGACTCGTGCATCTCGCTTCCACTATCAACGGTGTCGTCTGACTGGGACGCACCACCTATTCGTGCTCATTCACGTACTGCATCGGTCGTATCTGCCATTTCTGCCGTGTTGCGTAAATCACCTTCTCCGACTCCGCCCCCTGTCCCACCAAAGTCGTCGTCCCATTCTGCGAGCCAGGATCATCATTCGGATCCGGAGTTGTTTTATGTTCGTCAGGACAGGATTGGTGAGATTTTATTTTATTTTATTTGGATGGAGGATAACCATGGGATGAATAGGCAAAGGCTCGTTTGGAGAAGTCTATAAAGGATATGATAAACGGACTCAACAGACTGTCGCGATCAAGATTATCGACCTGGAGAGTGCGGAAGATGAAATTGAAGATATCCAACAAGAGATTGCTATTCTCTCTCAACTTGATTCGCCGCACGTCACCAAGTCAGTCGTCCCCTTCATCTTGCTCCTCTTGCTCTCTCCGTCCATTCGAGCAGTGTTTCTCACGAATCAAACAGATACCACGGCTCATACCTCAAAGGCGCCCATTTATGGATCGTCATGGAATACTGCTCGGGTGGCTCATGCAGCGACCTAATGAAACCTGGCGTATTCCGTGAAGAATACATCGCCATCATCTGTCGTGAACTCCTCAAAGGTCTCGAGTATCTACACAACGAGGGCAAACTTCATCGTGACATTAAAGGTCCGTTTTCTTTTTCATTTCACCCAAACCGAGTCACCAATCGAAACGATTACGATAGCGGCCAACATCCTATTAAGCTCAGGCGGAGAAGTCAAGCTCGCCGATTTTGGCGTGTCAGGACAACTGAGCGGGACTTTATCGGCCAAGAAGAATACGTTTGTGGGTACGTTGGCCCAGGTCGCTCGTCTTGGCTATGTGTGTGTGTGACTGATTGGGTTGTGTAGGTACACCGTACTGGATGTCGCCCGAGGTGATCAAACAGAGCGGGTACGACCATAAAGCCGATATTTGGTCTTTGGGTATTACGGCGATTGAGCTTGCCAAGGGTGAGCCGCCGTATGCGGAGTTGCATCCTATGAAGGTACGTTCCGTTATTGTCCGTGGTACAAAAGGCAGTCGAGGCTTTCTCTTCTCTCTTTCTCTCTTCCACTGCCACTCTCTTTCTGTACGAACTATTGTGAAGAGACCGAGGCTAATGATACGCCTGTTCGTCGTAGGTCTTATTCCTGATACCCAAGAACCCACCTCCTCAACTCGACTCGCATTTCTCAAAGCTGTTCCGGGAGTTTGTCCAATTATGTCTTCAGCGGGATCCGCGTGATGTACGTCGTCCCTCCTATCTTCCTCTCATCCCTCTGCTAAAACATACGATTGGATGACATGTAGCGTCCAACAGCCCGCGAACTCCTCAAACACAAATTCGTGAAACTCGCCAAGAAGACATCGTACCTAACCGAACTCATCGACCGCCACGAACGATGGAAGGCCGAAGGCGGAGCCTCGCGTCATGGGGACAACGAAGATGGAGGACGGATGGGCGATGATGTTGATATGGACGGGCCTGAAGCTGATGAGATGTGGGATTTTGGGACTGTGAGGCATGTTGGTGGGGGCGGAGGAGGTGGCGGGATGGGGTTGGGACAGAATGCGGGTGCGAGGGGGTCTATGGAGTATCTTGGACCTACCGGGGGAGCAGGAGGAGGGGAGAGGCCTGGGATGAATGGACGTACGGCGACGATGAGTAGTTCTGGGAGCGGGAGTTCGAATCTTCCGTCCGCTGCTGGTATTACGATCAAGGGCGATGTTCCGCCTGGACTTGGCGCTAGTTCTGCTGCTGAGCCGTGGGAGGGGACTGTGCGGAGGGTTGGAGGAGGTGTGTTTGATGAGGATGAAGAGGGGGAAGGTGAGCAGGATGTGACTGTTCATCAGGCCCCGGGACAGGGGGAAGATTATGAAGCGCGGGTGATGTTGGATAGTGTTGTTTTGCCTGCTATTACTTCGGTATGTTCTCTTTTATCCTTCTTCTTTTGGGTGCGGAGGCTGATGGTGGTGGTGTGGTGTAGTTGTTCCCTCGAGTGAGTCGGGATGCGCATGTTGCGTTGACGAATCTTCAGAGGGCTTTCGAAGAGGCCGAGAGGATGATTCCGGGTGTGACGCTTGAACTTGTGAATGAGATTGTGGATTCGGTGGAGCACGTCGAGGAGCCAGAGGAGACGCAGTAAATATGATCCTATCGTTTCCTCTGTTGGTCCCTCTTCGATACTCTAATTCATCTCCCTTCGCTCCATTAATACCTTCTTTTCCCGTTTCATTATCTCAACATCCAATAGTCCCATCGTCGTCGTCGTCGGTTTGTTCGCACACATACATGACCCTCATTTTGTTTTTCGCTTTTCTTCTTATTTGGCTATAACATCGTCCTCACTAATACCGTCATTCATTCTATTCCATTTCGTTTTTGTTTTTGCATATGCATCATTTCAATCTGGATTTGTGTATGTGTAATACCAGTTTTTCGTTTTGTTGGTTGAAACTGCCGGCGGCTTGAGTCGGGTGAACGTTATTGCGAGTGCGGGCTGCGCGGGTGAGATGAACTTTATCGATAAGTCCGAGTGAGATTGACATTATCGATAACTGCCGGTAAAATTGACTTTGTCAGAAGTGCGGGTGAGATCGTCGTCTGCAGGTGAGATTGACGTTATCGCGTGCGGGGGTGCAAGACGCCACAGGGGACATGTCGAGCACTAGAAGGATGGCGCAATCGAGTATAATCGTGTGGCGCGCGCCACCATACACGTGAGCGCAGGAACATATTTTTTTCCTCCGTCGATCATCATCATCAAATTTGGTTCTCGACCACAACTAGACTAGGCCTTGATTATGGGTCATTCGAAGCGAGGCAAGTCGCTCAAGGCGAGTTTGGTAGGACATCAAAAGAGACAGATGGAGAATGTTGTTGCTGCGAAGAAGCAGGCTGCGTTGAAGGACAAGGGCAAGAGCAAGAGTCAGGTTCAGAAGGGTGGCGTGAAGGAGAAAAGGTTTACGATTCCATTTGTGGAAGAGGATAAAATCTTGTTGATTGGTGAAGGTGAGTGCAATCGTTATTATATTCTGGTAAGCTTTTTATTGATACATATTACAAGGCAATTTCTCGTTTGCCCACTCTCTTCTCGGACATACATCTGTTCCACATCTTCCACCCTCGAATATCACAGCGACAGCATACGACAATGAAGAAGTCTGTCTATCCAAGTACCCCGACGCCGATACGCACATCTCGGCCCTACGCAATGCTGGTGCGACCGTCTTGTTTGGTGTCGATGCAACCAAGCTCGAGAAGACGTTTAAAAAGGGCGATCAGCGGTGGGACAAAGTCGTTTGGAACTTCCCGCATGTCGGGATGGGGATTGCAGACGTGGAGCGGAATGTGGTTGCGAATCAAAAGGTCTTGCTTGGGTTTTTGAAGAGTGTTGCGGGAGTGTTAGAGGAGGGAGTTGTGGTTGGGCTGAGCACTGGGGGAAAGGGCAAGGGGAAAGGCAAGGGGAAGGAGAGTGAAAGGGAGGAGGTTGAGTTTAGCGATGAGGATGGTGAGATGGGAGGAGGAGCGCGACTGGCCGGACCGAAACGCGCCGGCTCGGTGCTGATCACCTTGCGAGAACAAGAGCCGTATACGCTTTGGTAAGTTTTCGCTCTATTTGCTCTACACTCTTCCTGAAAATTCCTCGTAGGGATGTTCCACGGCTCGCAAAGAAACCTATCATCCTTGAAGGTTCGAGCTCGAGAAATGCGGGGCCTCAGCCTCGATACTTGCAGCTTCGATCTTTCGCATTTCATGCAGAAGCATACCCAGGGTGAGTTTTTCTTGACTTTTTATTTGCCGTCTAACCAAATTTGCATACTGGAACTGGGAATTTAGGTACGAACATCGAAGAACTGCTGGATGGCACGAGAAAGAACATCCGCTTGTTGGTCTTGCGAGCAGGGACGAGCGAGGGCCAAGTCGGACTTGGGAGTTTGTGCTTCGACCAGAAGATCATTTGATAGACAAATGAAAACAAAACGTCAACTATACGGAAATCTTCCGACATTGTGTCAAGTAGATTTTGATTGTGAAATTATAGTCTCCGCGATTTGAGCTGAGGATATTTTAATCCAACACCCGACTGATGCGGAACTTGATCAGATATCTATCGATATCTATCCCTATGGAATGACTAATCACCGGGTGGCAAAGGTCACTTTAGCGCCGATGCTTGCCCACTGTCCACGGGTGTAGACGTCATACAAGACTTTAAGTGATATGGGCGCCAACGGCCATCTATGCGTACTTGACAGATCGTGCGTCATATGCACGTCAGGGTAAGGTGACTGCAACACGACGAGTTTGGGTATACACGTTGCGCAGTGCTCAAGGTTACCGGAGGTACTGCCCGCTGCTCAGAGACGCGAACTCCTTTCTGTCGGTGTTGTCTCAATAGGGATATACCCCTTCAGGTCAGACTACTTTTGACAACATGTAGGGTTGATGGACAAAGCCCTTGGCAAAAGCTCCCAGGTGGTCGTGGGCTGTCACATTGCTAGTGACAGACATCCTCCGAGTTCGGTAGCTGAAGACCGATGGCCGCCATGCTTCTCGTGTCTACAAGGGCGTGGGGTCTGTTAGGTAGGCTCATGGGTACACTCTCAGCTCGGTAGCTATCGCCGCCGAATTATTTTTGGTAATGCTATGCGTGTATGACGTTTCGGTTGAGGTATAGACATGTCGGCTATGGTAGTTTATGGAAGAGAAGACGACGGATAAAATAGACGGTATAAACTTAGTCAACATAAACGTGCTGCATATTGAATGTGAAAATATTTTTCAACGCAAAATGTTTGACCTGTCAGTGCACTGGCACCTTCGCACGACGAAGGAATCCTTTTTTTGACAAGGTCTAGAGTGGGAACTTCTAGGCGAGACTTACAAACCTCAGTCGCTGGGTAACCCAACATCTCGTGGCAAGTTTTTGCTCTGTTGGAGCCGAGGAGAGCGTTGACCAACATGCGTGGGTCACGGGAGCGAAAGAGCTCAGGGAACGATGGCTCTGGGAATCGCTTGCCAGCTGTTCACACAAAGGTTGTCACTCAGCCACTAACATGCGCATAACCTCGCATCGTTCGCACTCGAGCACAACTGGAACATACAAAGAAGTTGCCGACGCATCAACCTTGCGCACCCTCAATCTAGATCTTGACAGATTTTTCCGAGCTCCTTGGCGGGGATCCAGACATGGGTTGATTGACTGATGTGTAAGAATCAAGCGATACCCCTCACTTAGAGCCACATGATCTTCCTCGCACTTCCGTTCTCGACCACGCTAAGTGCGCCGACGTCGGTGTGTGTTCCCGGGTGGGGGTTCCGCGAGGTCCGGCTATACGAGCCTGTTTTTCCGTCATGCCCCAAGTGATCTAGGGTCAATATGAGACGTCGCTTAGGCTTCACTACCCTTCTGCCTGTCTTGGTGGATTCACGCGTTGTTGTCGCCAAAGATCTTAGAATCCGAAGAATGAGTCTGGACATCGTGTGATTATTTGAATCGAGTTTCAGCCATTTGTCACTGTTCCAAACTTGGAACGTGTGTATATAGACATTTTGAGTGTGACAGGGAAGACAGATACCATGCGACGCAGATCACTCAATAGAACGTCTGGCAATTAATACATTTGGGTGCCTATGCGCAGTCGCTGAATTCGCCGGAGATTGGCGGCGTAGAAACCCTACTTGACATGTCCGTTACGCCACAGGTTTGGGTAGACTACGTCATAATTTCCCCACATCTCTGTCCCTTGACCGAGAAATCGTCTGTAGGGTTGATGAAACCGACACAACGGAGAAGCCCCTAAGCGAAGGAAGCTCTTGGAAAAGCAGCACGATCCCCGACCGTTGGCTTGGGTGCCTCGATCGGAACCATGGGCTTGATCGATGATCCTTGATGACCGAGAACTGAAATGAAATCAAGGTGTCTAAGTGAGACAGGGTCAGGAAAAAATCCGAGGCATGATTCTATTCTTGAACTCCTATATGCAGAATGAGTTGGAACAAAAGATGCTTTCTACCGTAGACAGTCTTCGTGAGAATGCGCGTTGTCTGTTTTTCATTTATCAGCTTCGAAATATCTGCGTCTGATGTACTTGGAATTTCGACAAACAGAAAGGAGCCAAGGGTTATGAAACCGTTTCTCCTTTGAGCAAGGCGGGTGGACAACGGGAAAACAACGCATAATAGTGTGAAAAGTGCACATGCTGGGGTAATGGCCCTTCTGCTTTTGTTTGCCTTGCGAGGCGAAGTGGCCATTCAACGCATACCACTTCACAAAGCGCTCGAGCCACTTCGTGATCATACTTTTGTGTCATGAAGTTCCGTGGGTGGTTTTGTTTTCTGGTTTGAAATAATGGTGAGGAAGTAGACATGCGGCGAACTGTCATGCCAAGCACTGCAGCAAAAGTTCTTGCGAATAATTTCAGCACTCGCCTCGTTCACGTGAACTATACTGGGCGGCGCATTCTATAATCCGACACATCTCGGAGTATCGCGCTTCGAACTTCTGTCCCCATTTATGTCCCCACTACAAGTCACTTGCCGTAAGACCTCAGAGACGAGTGGAAGTGAGATCGTTTACCCGTGGGTGTATGCCCAATACTATATCCCGAAAATTTGTCGCGTTTTCTTGACAAGCACGATACAGTAAGACCAAGCGAAAAGCCTTGGCAGAAGACTTGGATTCGCTCACCTTAGCCACGAGTCGACGAGAATGTGCTGAATATATGCTGTCTTGTTTGGATAAGCGCCAGTCCGTATGTTTGTACTTTTAGCAAGACCAGCCACAGAATAGAAATCACAAGATAGAACCATAGTAGCTGAGCCCATGAATTGGTCTGGTCTTTGATTGGTTCGAACTGCTGTCTCGTAAGAGATTGTCTTCGAAGACGACCTTGGCAGTCTGCCGAAACATGTCGAGATGACCTTGCCGGTCGAGGCTTCTTGAATGTCGTGATACTACCAATTTTTTAAAAAAAGCTAAGTTCTTGATAGAACAAGTCGGTATAAAAAGCGCCTTTGAATCGACAAGAGGTTCAGCAGCACAGGTTCTCCTAGCTCTCCCAACTCTCCCAACTCTCCCATCCACGCTCGAGTTCACTTGACCACCATGCAGCTGTTCTCTCGCTTCTCATCGTTCGTGCTCGTTTTACTGTCTTCGTTGGCGCTGCTTTCGTGCGCGTCGCCTCTCGTTGCGTCTGCGCCTCGCGATGTCGCTTTGCCCGAGCACAACCTCATTGCTCGTGGTGGAACGTGCTCGCTTGGTTGCACTACGGGTACCGACACTGTGGACATTCTCGTCAAGCTGAAGGCCGAAGTCGATATTCAGCTCGGACTCTTGGGTAAGAGGCGACCACTAGCTTGGGCTGCAAGACCATAATTAACTGTTTTCCCCAAAATTTTAGACAAATGCTTGGACGACAAGACGGACCCCACCGAGGTCATCCTTAAGATCGAACTTCTGATCAAACTTGCTGTCCAGGCTATCCTCAAGCTTAAAGTCGACCTCACTGGGTTGCTCAATCTCAAAATCACTGTCATCGTCAACTTGCTCGTCTCTATCCTCATTGTGAGCATTTCATATCAGGCGCTGTCCTCGGACGTCTTTCTCAAAATTTGATATTCATAGGGTGTTGCAACTCACTGCGGCAAGTGGGTTGACAAGGGTGCTGCCCTTCACATCGATGTCAAGGTTTTCCTCGCCCTCATTGTTAAGCTCGATGTTGCCCTCAAGCTCCTACTCTCCACCTGCAACGGTCTCGGTGCTGTTCTCCTCATTCTCATCAAAGTCTTGTAAGTGTACTCTACACGAAACTCACAGCCCCATGCTGATCAGCTTTTTCTAGGATCAACGTTACTCTTTTGATCAAGGTCAATTTCACTCTCTGCATTGGCATCCTTGGCCTTTAGAAGTTGTGCGTGAAATGACAGAAGGTAAGGGTGTATAAATGCGCTGTATACGCCTTCTTTTGCCTAGTCAATTCACTGGGCCAAATTTTCTGGGATTTCTGTCTTTTAAGAATGTACTTTCAACTCGAAAAGAATTGCACCGGGCTGTTATCTGTCATTTACGCGATAAGAATTTGTGGTGATCATCCCGTGGCCGAAGAAGCTTATCATTTTTAATACACCTCGCGTCTGACTTTAGGTAATAAGTATCGTAACAGTATAAGACTGATACTCTAGCATGAGGCCTGGCCGAATATTACATGTGGCGAGAAGTTAAGTATGACGACACTAGCATCGTCAGCTACCTCATACTCAATAGTCTCGCGTCATGCTTGCCTTGATCATATGCGGCCAGCCTAGTTACACATATCCTGTCCGGTACGACTTCGTTTGAATTCCAATGGGGCACAACAAATAGTGTATATTAAACTTTCACATAGAATACAGCGTAACAAAAGATGTACTACACTTCAGGCGGTTATGGCGAGAAGGTACGTTGTCCTATCTTGATTCATCAACTCCGATTCCCTAGGCCGTTTTAAATTAGGCAGATTCCAGACGTCTGTTTGTGGGCCTTGAGCGAGCTAATAGACCAATGCAAACACTTTTGCTTTTACTATGCAGGCGGAAATTGATGGAAAGATGCTGACCAGGCGCAAAGAAACTGATTAGAACACAAAGAATGAACAAGATACTGTAGCATACATCTCATATAGAAGTTCATGTAAATTCAAGTGCGAGACCAACCTCATCGGAAAACCAACTGGGAATATAAAGATGGTTCGTCGCAGGCGGGCCGCATATACTGTGCGTATACTGCACTTACGCTGGGTGTTTACCAGGGAGTCGACCACACTAGTTAGGTTAGCGATGAGCGGCATGGAATCAAGAGCTATCAAATGCTTGGTTTTTGAATGAGCTAAATGGACAACGGAAAGCTGGTATGGTTTGGCATAAACAGCGTATACGTTAGGGCAATAGCCCTTGTATCTGTTTGGCCGCATTGGGGAGGCGCAATCGTCATTCAAAACCGACCGCTCCACAGAGTGTACATATTCATTCGCAAGCATGCTTCTATGTCAGAAAGTTATATGACGAGTCTTGCTCCGCTGGCCGGAGATAGATGTGAAGACAGTAGAGACACGGGGAACTGTTATACCAAGTAGTATAGCGGAAGTTCTTAGGAACACCCTTTGTACTCGCCTCGTTCACATGAGCCATCCAGAACCGATCGCCCCATCGTCCGATGAATCTCGGAGTGCCACACTTCGAACTTCTGTGCCTTGTTCCTTTCCCATCTTCAAGTCACTTGTCGTAAGACCTTAGAGATGGTGTGTAGTGACGTAAAAAAAGACCTATGTACATGCTCAACATGATATTCCAAAATTTGTCGCATTTACTTGCTAAGCTTTCACTGCGAGGCCGAGTGAAAGACATTGGAAAAGCTGCAAGAGCGCGACTTAGCGCTTGCAAAATAACATAGCATACACCTAGCGCATTATTGCTAGTTTACAATTCAAGCCGAACGGATCCGAAATTCTTGTTGAGGCTGGCCATAACATAGATTCTATAGGAAAGCATCAAGATGGGCGAGCCCATAGCCTGGCTTGGTCATTAGCTCATGCGAGCAGGTGCAATTCGAGAACTTGCCTTCGAAAACGTTCTCGGTGGCCTACCGGAGCATTCCGAGACGACCTGGCCGCTTGAGAGGATACTCTCTTGGGTAGCTGAATAATGTTAAGTTTTATAATAAAGCTTGAGTCAATGAGAGGTCAGAGTAGTATATAAAAAGAGCGTTCAGACCAACCAGAGTTCAGCAGCACAGGTTATCCTAGCTCTCCCACCTCTCCAATCCTCACACGAGTTCACTTGACCACCATGCAGCTGTTCTCTCGCTTCTCATCGTTCGTGTTCATCCTCCTCTCCTCACTGCTCCTACTGTCGTGCGCCTCGCCCCTCGCTGTGCCTGCTTCTCGCGATGTCGCTTTGCCCGAGCACAACCTCATTGCTCGTGGTGGAACGTGCTCGGTTGGTTGTACGACAGGTACCGACACTGTGAACATCCTCACCAAGCTCGACGTCGAAATCAAAGCTCAGCTCCTTCTCTTGGGTAAGAGGCGACTACTAGCTCAAGTCGTAAATTCAGCCCTAACTATTATCTCATACTTTCAGACAAGTGTTTGATCGACAAGACGGATCCCACCGCAGTCATCCTTAAGATCGAACTTCTGATCAAAATCGCTATCGCGTTAATCCTCAAGCTGAAAGTTGACCTCACTGGATTGCTCAACCTCAAACTCACCATCATCGTCAAGTTGCTCGCCTCCATCATCATCGTACGTATTTCATACAAAACTCTGTATTTCGGAACTTCACTTAACCGCCATCTGTAGGGTATCGCTACTCACTGCGGCAAGTGGGTCGACAAGGGTGCTGCTCTGCACATCAAGGTCGAGGTTTTCCTTGCCCTCTGCGTAAAACTCGATGTTGCTCTTAAGGCCTTGCTTTCTGCCTGCAACGGTCTCGGCGCCGTCCTCCTCGTTCTCGTCAAAGTTTTGTAAGCACAGTCTGCGCAAATTTAGCGGACTCAATCTGAACAGCTCTTTCTAGGATCAACGTCACTATCTTGATCAAGGTCAAGTTCAACTTGTGTATTGGTATCCTTGGCCTCTAAAGGGCTATATGCAATAACGGAGGGTGATGGTCGATATACGATATACCTGCCTTCTACTGCCTAGTCAATACACTAGGCCAAGTTTTCTGCAAATTTGTCTTTTGAGAATGTACTTTCCAGTATGAAAAATGAAACACGTTGGACTGTTATTGGTTGTTTGTTCGAGAAGCCTTTGCGGTGATCATCCCGTGGCCGAGTGAGGCTACCATTTCCAATTCGTCTTGCATCTGAATTTGGGAGACAAGCGCCATGACAGCTTGGGCTGACGGCAATATCAAACATGAATAGGACAGAGTATGACGGCACTAGCATCGTCAGCTACCCCAGACTCAATGCGCTCGCGTCATGTTTGCCTTTAGCATCGTCAGCTTCGTTACGCATATTGTAGCCGGCACAACCTCACTTGCATTCCAACGGAGCTCAACAACCAATGCATATCAAAATAAAACTAGCAGGACAAACAAACAGTGCTCGCACGCAAAAATTCAACCTGAGATCTTACACAAGGAGGGCAGGGACCAGCAAAATCAACGACCCATGTCGTGTCCTAACGCCGCTTCGAACGCCCACTGCCTTCGTCGCTCTCCCGTGAATGCGCCCGCTTCCTACATCGATGAGAAAAACGTGTGAGTATACACCCGTTTAAGCCGAGACGATGAAACTTACCGTCCAGCTCCAGCTTTTTCTCGAGGTGCGCGCCCGTCCTCGCTCTTCCCCCGATCACGGTCACGGTCTCTATCCCGCTCAGTTCTATCCCTGTCTCTATCCCGCTCACGGTCCCTATCTCGATCCCTATCTCGGTGGTCCCGCTCACGCTCACGGTCTCGGTCACGATCTCTATCCCGGTCGCGCTCGCGGTGCTCCCGGTCTCGATCACGGTCTCGATCGCGGTGCCGGGTCCGCCCGTCTTCGGACTGCGTACGTTCACGGTCTCCACCATAATCAAGACCGTCGACTTTGCTATCCCCGTCTCGATCCTTGTCCTTGTATGAGCGTGTATTGGGATTTCGCGGCCCAGTCGGGACGTTGGGCGGAAGAGGAGAAGCGGGGCGAGGAGCAGCGACTGTGAAAATAGGATGAGCCAGATATGGAGAGGGATCTGATTTGACATACCATCCGAATGAAATCCTCCCCGTCCACGTCCGCGGGCTGCAAAACCACGAGCACGAGCCGCGGCCGCACGTCCACGGAAACCACCCCGGGCAGGAGGATCATTGGGCGTTGGAGTCGAGCTTGGTTCCTATGGTGGATTTAGCAAAAGCATCAAGAACTCTAGGAGTTTAGCTCACCTGCACGGGTTCCAACGGGCTTTCGACCTTGCCGGGTGTCTCTTGGCCTTGACTTTTGTCGTCCCTCTCTCGCTCCTTCTCTTGAACCTTTTCTGTTACAATATTTCCATCGTCGTCGTACTCTTCCTGCCCCCCTTGTCCTCCCTGTCCACCTTGTCCGCCTTGTCCTCCTTGCCCTCCCTGAATTGCGTGCCCTCCGTGTCCGTTCATCATACCCATCCTAGAGACTGGTTATACTTTTTTAAATATAAAAATAATTTAATGTAGCTCACCCTTGCATCTGCATCATCATCTCCGGCGGCATGTTCATCATGTTCATCCCCAACATATTTGGCCCAGGACCACCCATCATCCCCATAGGCCCGCCCATACCGCCAGGCCCACCGGGACCTCCCGGTACGCCCATTCCAGGACCTCCCATCCCGCCGGGCATGCCCATGCCCACTCCAACTCCTTGGCCAGGTCCCATTTTACCTCCAGGCATGCCCATACCAGGTCCACCCATACCCGGACCCATCGCCTGTGGTCCGCCCATACCCATGCCTTGCGGCCCACCCATACCTTGCGGACCTCCCATGCCGGGACCGGGACCCGGGCCAGAGACCATACGTTTCCCGTTCATACCTGACGGACCACCCGCGTTGGGTTGCATCATCATGTTAGGATTGGGTCCGCCTTGGCCTGGGAGAGGAAGCATTGCCGCGGTGCCGAGAACGACGGAACGCATGTCGGGTGGGAGGTTCAGAAGTTGGTCTTCGGGTAGGCCAGCAACGTTCTGCGCGGGTGTTTAGTAGTTAGAAGTGTGTCACGGACGGTATGCATAAGCGCAGACTTACGAGAACATTGGCTTTAACCCCAGCGGCGGTCTCTCCGAGTTCTTTTCGTCTCATACAATAAGCCTCCCAGCTAATTTCG
>JAYRCO010000948.1:0-15062 GCA_037042815.1 Ceratobasidium papillatum | reverse complement strand
CGCACCTGCTATTGCACGCTCTGGACTGGGCGGCTCATTCCACACTGCCTAGGCTCATTTCAAAAGTGAGTGATTGTCGCCTCACTTTTGAAGGAATCAGAAAAGTGACTCCGAGTCGGGCATATATGCGAGAGTTACGCGTGCTGAACAATAATGTTCAATTAAGTGGGTATATGCAATGGCCTCGATAGCCTATCAGAACCAGAAGCACCGAAATCATAGATATAGGAAGAGCACAGTGGGACATTGCCCCCAAACTACGAAATGAAGAAACGATGCCCAAGTCTACACCAAGATCTCAGCAGAAAGTATCTATATTTGAAACGTACATTTTTTATGAGACCATGAACCTATGTGGCCATCATTGCGATGATTCGGAAGTGATGCGGTTTTTCGGCGTTTGGGTTTGCAGTTTCGTCAATCACTTCGCATGTTACGCTGTTCGAGGAGGAAGTAAAGTGCGTGCCTGTTAGTAGTTGATCTAAAATCGGTTAAGAGCATTACTCACTAATGATCCCCAGGTGTGACGAGCGAATCAATGTATGCGACCGACGGCACGTTCATCTTCTTATTCCAATGCCCATGTAACTTTACCGCACCCTTTCGATTGTCATCTACCCAGCATTCGGCCACACCAGGGCTGTACGTTTCACTTCTGAAATAAAATACCGCCACTCGACCTTCTGCAACGGCAACTTCCACCACAATCCGGGCACCAACGTCATCGGCCGCCAAGGAATGTTTATCACCATGCGAAATGTGTTCGGCCCAGCCGTGTGAGCCGCCGTATTTGTCAGAAGGAGTAAGCGGGTGTGCTTCGTCATTGGCGTCCGCGCAAAACGGATGTGGAGGTGGAGGCGTGCGTAACGGCGCATCTGGTTTCCAGGGAGAGAACAATTCACTAAGCGCTTGGCCGATAATTGTAGGCGGGACCGTATAGGGTGTTGCGAGCCGGAGTGTCGATATGCGTTCCTTTGAGTCAGGCAACAGTGGATACGCCACGTCCGTGGTCTCCCCGTCGTCCGTCCTATTGTGGACAAGCTCGGGCGTGGGTGGCAGGCGCACGAGCTCAAACGAGTCGGTATCGTTCACGGGTTCAGACCCTAGTGTTCGCGTGGTGGCCCCGCCGCCGAGCGCAGTCTCGTTGAGAACGCCAAAATTGTCCAGTAGACAGAGTTGTTTTTCGAGATATGCGATAGTGATGTCTCCGAGCACTTTATGCCCAGCGGCGTTGGGGTGTACGTAGTCCTTGGTCCAGAAAGTCTCACCGATCGTATGAGCGTAGCGCAGGTGGTGGACGTAGAACAGAGGTTTTATGCTGACTAGGATATGAGTCGTGTGTGATACGGTGCTGGGTCACGTTGGCTTACGAGAGGTATGGTACACTGTGCGAGGATGGCTCAGTGTTCGATCAGCACCAAGATATGAAAAAGCTTACTCATAGTATTGAACAGCCGGAAGGTGAGTAACCGAGGGATCCATGTAACCATAATCAAAAGACAGCTGTAAATTCACCGTAAACATCAAATCACACTATGCGAATAGATCGGTAGCATTCACCTGAGGTCCCCATGCCCCTACAACAAGCACTGCGGGCTCATTCGGAAACTCCAAGGCTATTCGCAATAGCTGGTCGAAATATATTGTGTAATTGAGATAGCTGTGGACATATGAGCTCATCAGCCATCCCACAGCATTTCATGAACTCTGATACACACGGCTGGTCGTTCACGTCAAATTCCAAGACAATCAGATCCACGTCTTGTGGTACATGGTGGGTCCCGCAAAAGGCATAGTAGCTGGCCGGTAACCATAAGTTACTATGTTTTTATCCTTTGCTCGGAACGTGCAATATTTACATACCTCGAATCCATTCCCCCAATAGCCCCATTGATAGCTACAACTCCCTCCTCTTTCCCACCGTATAGGCGCTCTCTCATCCAATCTACGATTCTTCTGGAGTAACAGCTTTTGCCCATTGAATCCACATCAACCCCATGACAAGCGCTGACCGATCCCCCGAGAATGCCGACTTTTACTGGCCGTTGACGCGCCACATCTAAAAAACGACGTGTACGCGCGCCTGTGCCGCTAAACAGTCGCGATCGCTCGAGGGCAGGAGCGGTGTACGACGTGCAGAGGGCGGTACCAAAAGGTGGTGTACCGCAACCACACGGGTCTTCCGAGATGGAGATACTGGCAGTGGTGTTGGTGGCATTAGAAGATGGGGTGGGTAAGTACGAACGAAGTCTATCTGAGGGACCAAAAAGCGCAAAAAGCAGAGCGAACAATATTAAACTGAGAAAAATGATACAAGAGCACTGGGCGTGTGAGATTCGCCTTCGTGATCGAGGTTTGGATGACAAAAAGGGATTCCCTGAATCTCTAAAATTGGCAAAGGTAGATGGGGTAGACGAACGCAAAAGCCCGTCGTTTTCTCGTTCCGTTATATCGTCATCATGGTATTTTCGCATCTCTATTCGCTCAGAGGCGGAGCCGTTGACGCGTTCGATTGGCGGAGAAGCAAGGCGAGACATCGTACCGGAAGGCTATCAGTAGCACGGGGGTCACAATTAATTTGAAGTATTGCGTTTACGCGGCCAGCATTAGAGTAGTCAAATTCCAAGGTGAATGTCGAAGTTGAGTTGGGTTAGCTTGAACGCTGACTCAGCGGGCTATGCGCTGGTACTATATAGCACCAATACCTGAACAGGGTTGTACCATAAGTACCCGAGCCAACCCAAGACGTTCATATTATAAGAACACAAGAAGTACGCAATCTGTGAAGGAATTTGCACCTAGAGTGACTTTCATGTAGAGAGGGTAATGATTAGATTGATTCGTTAATGTTTTGGCAGGATACGGCGAGTACCGCGATTAGGCAATATGTAGCATAGAGATCGTAGCGTAGTAGAGCGGCAGTAAGGCCAGCAGGAGTAAGGTAAGACAGGACGTATAATCATCATAACATAGTACCCAAGTCATGAACCAGGTGCCCAAAAGAAACGGACGTGAATCATAACGAGTCGTCAACATCAGGCAAGTCCAAAATACACGAAATCTAGAAGTGAAAAGGTAATAAAAAGAGTCATAACGATATAACGACCATGAGACAAAGACACTTCACAGGCTGAGTGCTTCAAACCTCAGCGAGCTCGAGCTCCGACGGTGCTCTATTCCGTGATTAGGTACACGTACCGAGGCGCTCTCGCGACGTTTCAATATCATCCGAGCCACGATCTGATCAGCCTGCGGCGATGCTGTCGCGGATGGTGCCAGTCCCAAGCCGAGCCCAAGAGCCGACTCGGAATTGTACGCAGGTGGGGGCGTATGGGGCGGTGATAGCTTGGCCCGACGAGCCTCCAACAGGTTACCAAGTTCCACGACACGCATGCGTTCGCTCCGGCGACGGCGACGCACCTCAGCGCGGGCGCGTCGGTATTCGGCCTCCGTCACAGGGTCCTCAATCGCCGTGGGTGCTTGGCCCCATGAGAAATAAGACTGGGCTATGGAGGACGGGGAGCTGGGTTGAGAGCGTGAGGCACGAAGTGATCGGATACGGAAGGATATCTCCTGTTCGTGATACCTCGCAACTCGTTCGGCGTGTACAGCGCGAGCACGAGCAGCAAGGATTGCATGTTCCTCAGTAGAGATGTCATCTTCTTCTTCCTCGCTTTCGAAGGTGTCACAGTATCCGTAAGGCGGTGGAGATGGAGACCGTGACGATGAAGGAACAGGAGCGCGTGGCATGGCAATGTCATCCTCGAGATCAAGCGTGCGGATCCGGCGTAAACGTGGAGGAGAAGTACTCATCTCCCGGCGGTACGGGTTGCGTGAAGAAAGCTGGGTTGAGCGAATGGCACTTTTCTCGGCCGGGAATCGGAAAGGAGACGACGATTCGCAGAACGCAGGGGGGGCGGAGATGTTGTCTGCAAACTCGCTTTTGCAAGAGGGAGGTAGATCGAAGTTGTCCCTAAATCGTGCTGCGAGCGGCGATGGAGAGCATGGTAGCGATCCGATGGGGCTAAGCAGGAACTGAGATGTGTCCATAGTTGTTGATTATCTCCTCTTTCTTTTTGGAACAGGCTAGCGTATAGACCGAGATCGCCTGAAGGACAATAGCTTGAGAATCCGGTTCGTGTAAATAGCCTGGCGTACAGTGACGTCAAGGGGGAGTATATTCTGAGAAGTACCCAAACCAGTCAGTACGGAATCATCACGGGCTCAGGCACAAGTGAAATGACGAGCAGAAATGACGGACACTCACGTTATGTCTTGAGATTGCTGCAAATTAGGGAGCAAAAGTGCACAGCAAAGCGAGAGTACTAGTAATTAATGGAAAGATGTAAGGTAGTGGGCCGAAATCAAAGCGATTGTGAGATGGTTATAAAAGGGCGACAAAAATACGTGAACGAGGTGGCAATCACGGGACCAGTCACAGCAAAAAAAAACGGAAGAGGGGAGGCGTCGTAAGTAAACTTCAAGGTCCAGCCAGGTGTCATCTTATATGTGAGCCCTCGGGACAGGAGGCATTGTCGGATCGCCGAGCCATCATATACCGTAATACTATCGCGGTCGAGGCTTGAGGGTCGCAATCAGAGATTTGAACGCATGCTAGACAAAACCTCACTTACAGAATATCGTTGCGTCACTGTCTAGTAAAGTCTACCCTCCTTGACTGGGCGACTGAGCTCTCGGCTGAGGTCTTACAAGGAGAAATCAGAACATTCTTTCCGAATGAAGAAGTAATGCATAGGTTCGGCACTTATGGACGCCAGGTTTCGTGTCCGGGCAATAGTTTCAATGGACGTCTGGAGACGTGAACTCGAGCGAGGAGTTGGCGAGGAGATTGGTCGTTACTTTGATGATTCTGATCTACGAAATCTATTCAAGTTGGCGTCATGTGCACGACGGAGATGTTCGCCAATGTTTGGGATAGCAGATAGCATTTTGACAAGGTTTGGGTTCGAAAAACCAAAGTAGAGGTTGTGGTTTGTCGAGTAGCTTGTGCCGCACGTGACTTGGGTGAGTATGGATAAGCGCCGAAGTAGGGGCTACTAAAGCATGCATATATTCGTCCTTAAATAGTTCTTATCAATCCGTTCGTCTGCTTTAAGCCCCCATTAAATCCAAAAAAGAACTGCTTCTGGTTCTACACTGATCTTATCTTCAAACTTGTAATTGATTCCCCCAATAGTTTTTTTCCTCTCGTCGTTTTTGAGATGGTTGCTCTAAATAAGTTCCTCTCAAGTCCATAAGACATCTAAGAGAAAAGTATGGCACGTAGCAGCAAGATTATTTCCGGCTGTACTTACTGTTAGCCCATGATACGTGGCTTCTTTAGGGCTACCTCGTACACCCTGTCATGATCTTAAACTCACGCATGGCAGTAACATCTACGCTAATCTCCACAACAACGAATCGCCCATTTCCTGGTTTTTGCATGTTTGCGTGGTTTTTATCCTTAGTCGCAGCTAGCAGTACCTTAAAAAGCGTCACCCAAACCCAGCAATCCAAATTCGGTATATTTGTCTGTCATATGCACAGCGTTTGTCGCGCTCACGTGCTGCTGCAGGACGCGCTTTATTATCCTTGACTGTCAGATCATAACTTGGCTAGCCTTCTGGAATAGAGACTTCTGGCCGAAATACGCGTGATTAGCTTGTTTTATTCTGCTCTTCGGCCATGAGCCTGTTTGGAGGATATTGGTTTACTATTTCCTACTTGTTTGGCCATCATGATGAAGCGCGACTACTAGAAATGGGGACCGAAATTTCCTCGCTATCTCGGCACCCTCGACGACCGACTAAAAGATGCATTCTATGGCTACGTCAGCTCGAGAGAAAGTACTAGTATTGCACACGATGGACTTTTGCCACTTTCTCTGCTTGAGACTACCTTGAGTGTTGGCGAGAATATGCACCGAGTTGACTATCAGCACGGGAAAAACACTCTTCCTGTACTAGTGGACACGACAAGAAGGTACACACAGCTGCACGAAACGGGGGTGAGGACCATGTGCTTGGTTTAAACTAATCAGTTTGACGAACAGTCATTCATATCTTGGCCACAGGTATTTCACTACGACTACGGGTGCCTATGTATCAGACATATAATACGCTCGATATGTATCGGGAAGCTTCTTGAGAGCAAATCGCTGGATGATTTTTTGGAAGATCTCAATACCAAGCTTGAAACAGCGAAGGCCAACGAAATGTTGGTAACAGAGACCCTCAAGCGAATGACTGTCGCGCTTTTCAAAAACAACGTTCCATGTGTGGCAGAATGCTTAGGATACAGCCTTTCTTGCGGCGATGTGCTGCTGGATGTTGGGAGCCTTAGCCATGGCGATGCGGAGTTTTTAGTCATGTTACTTTGGAAAGATCGTCGCTCAATCATTGGGCTTGTTCAAAATGGAGTGCTCTTCGGTCTACCGGCCCTGTTGTTCACCCTTTATGGAATGCTAGCTTTGTCAAATATGCCCGTCTACGTATCTGCTTAGACGCTGCACGTACGCTAAACATCTACATGTCAAGGCAACCAAAAAAGGACATAACTGCAGGGGGTTACCATCCGAGTCTATATAATTGCGAGAGACGAAGCACAAGATCTTCTGCGCACGCTGGCAATTCTAATCCAAGAACATATGGAAAATCCTTTCTCGATGGCTAGTTGTGTTGCAGACGATGCTGATACACGTGATGTGGTGCGGGCTTATAACGGCATGGTTCATAGGCCGTCAACCGAGGGGCAATGGCTAGCTGCCGTGCTCAACGGATCAAACATAATCTTTTACTACATTGACGGTCTTCTCTCCGTTCAGTTACCCGACTGTATGCCAGAGGTTGTCAGAAATGCATTTGAGCGACTGTGGATGGAATTTGATGGAGAGAAAAAGGACCTTATGGATGCGGCTCAGCGCGTTAATGTTCGAGGTTACGCCCCAAACATTACCAAGATCGGGTGAGTGTAAGCTAATGGCTTGATGCATATATTATCTTATTTTCGAATTACCTATGTATGGGGATTTTTGGCGGCGTCTGGCCCCACAAGACGAACGTTTGTTCGTGGCGACGCTCAAGCAAGCAGATCTTGTTGGCGTTATCGGCCGCCTTTTGATGTTAATGTCCAGAGAAGGTAACCACGAAATATTTACTCCTATTGATCTTACTAAGTATTGACAGTACTCGACGATTTAGACGAATGGAACCATCTTAGAAAAGGATTGATGAAGTTGGGTCATAGGTTCACCATAGCGCTCCCGCTAGTGACGCTTTTCAGTCAATTCGATCTCCCTTCCTGGATAAGAGTATTCAGCCAGTTAGTATCATTAGCTGCACATAATTTGCCCAGCATTGCGTCGAAAAAAGGCCTTCATGAAGCAGGAGAAATTTGGAGTACATATGGTCTGACCTCAGAGGAGTTTCCAATGAGGGAGTGTTCCAACCCTCGGTGCCCGACTGTGGCCGAGCGTTCACAAAAGCTTTGCATCACATACACTTGCGAGAGATGTATGCAAGCCTTGTATTTCAACGGAAGGTGCCAACATGTGTACTAGTACATATATGCTCTATTGTTTAGTTACCGTCGAATATGCTGGTGGCCGCTGATGCTTTCCTCCTCGAATCTGCAAACCTTGGACTCACATTCATCTATCTGTAATGCAGGCGATGCTGGTTCGGCGTGATTAATTAGGATCGCGCTCAGGTCTCGCTCAATTTGGGACATTTGTTCTCCAGCCAGTGGTTGTGGTTTGTATTTTGCGTTTTAGCTTTACTATGTAGTGGCGATTAGCCAGCTCCATAGTGTAAGCAAGTTGGCTTGCCACAGCGTACAGCTTTTGAGAGTCTTTCCAAGATTTTATTGAACGTCTGACGCAAGAGAAACCATTCGATTTGGTTTCATCCAATAATTCCTCATTAGATCCTACACATGACATCTATCATCAACCTTCAACCTTTTCCTCCAGAGTATCATAATGCCCAGGTCTACCCATCCCTCCTATTAGCCAAATCCTCTTTAAAATCCATAAGAAATAAACTCGCCTATACAAAAGCACAACAGGCTTCGTCCCATCCTCCTCCGCACCCTCGGGCGCAAACTTGACGAAATCGACTCGGACAGTTCCATCGTCTTGTGCCGTCCCAGACGAGTTGTCTAGATACGCGACTTCGATTCGGACGCGCAGAGCTTTGGAGAGGGCCATTATTTGTGGGTGATCTATCCCGATTCATGAGTTTTGAATCAAAAACGGGCGGGGATGAATGGACGTACCGGCTTCCCTCCCGGTAGCTTCGACAAACATCTCGACAAACGTCCGCACGTCCACCATATCGCCTGTATCGGGATGGAACAAAAACGGCGCAAAGTCGTCTTCTGGAGATAGGCGGATGTATGATGAGGTTAGGAGTCGGAGGAAGACTACTATCGAGTTGGAAACTTTAATCCGAAGTCATGTTAGATATGTTTATAAATAGGGATGAGGGTGGTTAGACTTACTCTCCGGATTCTGGAACTGCTCCAATAGCCCCGTGTTCGTCAATGGCGGTTTCCCGGTCGAAGGCACGATTTGTTGAATTAGTTCTGCTAAGCATTCATAGAAATCTTCAAACTGTATGCATACGGATCAGTAACGTTGCTCTCTGCTTAGATGAGAATTTCGACGTTGGATAGGAAAAACTGGTTGTTTAAAGAAAGACAGAGAAAGAGTCGACATACCACAATTCTCTGAAACCCAGCTTGCTCCAACAGCGGAAGCGTCGACTCGAGGTGCGAAAGCGAAGTCGCAACAGCCAACCCAGGCTCTGCAGCGCTCATAATCTTCTCCACATAAGCAAACGCCAATGCTGTACCCACCTCATCAAACTCAAGTCCCCAGACAAGAAAACCATCAGCACTCACAGCGATAAAAGCAATCCCCGTCTCCTCTAGTCCTCCTAATCCCATTCCATCCACCATGTTTCTGTAACCAATCGATCTTGCGCAAGACATTTGCGTTTGGTCCGGTGTATTCCCCAGTTGCGTCGGAGAGAGGCGAGAATTCTGCTCGGAGTTCGGTCAAGGGAGAGATGGGCGAGACGAGTGGTCTGCGCGATGCTTCTTCGTTTTTGATGTTCTGGGTGAGTGCGAATATGTCTTCGTCTGATAGAGATTGGAGGTCTAGTCCACCGCCAAAAGTCAGACTAGACTATCCTTTCGAGCAGAATATCGTAGAACGTACCCTGGGACTCTGCTACGCCCTCCCTCGCACCAGGCTCTACACCCTCTCCCGTCGTACTCTCAACATTTCCCGTTCCACTCCCCGCTCCACCCATAGGTTCACTCCCAGTCGCATGCGCAACACCTACACGCCATCCCTCCACCCGATCCGTATTCGGTATTTTCAATTTTTCCAACGTTCGAAGTGCAGCCGTCAACGAAGGCGGAGGAGGAACCTCCGTCGGAGGCGGTAGGGTTTCGGAAATAAGAGACGAGAGTGTCGAGATGGATGATACGGTTGGTGCACGTCGACGGTGTCGGATTCGGGCGAATGTAGGGCGGGGTTGGGCGGTCGGCGTGCGTGGCGTGCGTGGTTGGTTCGTTGGCGTACGCGATTGATTAGTGGGCGTGTGTGGTTGACGGGAAGACGGACGAGGTTGATTAGACGTAGTTCGTGGTTGATTAGATACAGGGCGCGGTTGATTAGACGCAACCCGAGGTTGATTGGATGACGGCCGGGGTTGAGTGGGTGACGTTAATTGAGCCCGATTAGGTGACGAGGGCCGTTTTCGAGGCGACGAAGAACCCACACGACGGCGCGTCGGCGGAGGAGACGGAGGAGGCGAAGCGCCGCGTCCAAGTCCAAGTCCAAACACGCGCGGGACCGGTATATTATTCAAGTTTAGAAACGAGGCGGAGGAGACGGTCGTGAGTGACATGGTAGATAAGGAATGAGAGTCTAGTCAGTGCAAAGCAGAAAGAAAGAAAGAAGAAAAACAAGGGACAACGTGGGAGTTGGATGGTACCACGCGCGCGACACGTTTTTTTCGCTGTTGTTGTTGGTAGATCACTGGAAGTAAATAGCCCGAGGCTTACCTGGAGGAGGACCTTGGTTGTTATCGTCCGAACTGGTCTGTGTCATGGATCTATGCGCACACAAGTACCAGTAATTCCAAAAATCGAATCTCAAGCAGCAACGTGCGTTCACAAAATCCAAGTCTAGAAGCTCGTTGTGTGGTATCAAACCGAAAAGCAGAGGACCGAGGGCAAGATCAAGCGCTCATAAGATATCGTCTTATCCAGCACCGCTATGATCACATAATCTAAGAGATTCAAAATATCCATTAAAGAGTTGGGACAATCACACAAAGTATACAAATCTCTCAAGACCCCCGACCGTTTAGAAATGAATGGGCGCATCGTAACTCGCCATCGCAGCCTCCTTGAACGCCTCGCTCAATGTCGGCTAAAAGTCACATGAGTCTAGTAAAACCAAAATAGATGAGTATGGAACTCACATGAGCATGACAAGTCCTAGCAATATCCTCCGCACTCGCGCTATACTCAATCGCCAAGACAGCACTCGCAATCATCTCGCCAGCATTAGGTCCTGCAGATCATACCAGGGTCAGTTCTCACTTGTCCGAAAATCAAGGACGCGATACGTACCAATGATATGGCACCCCAACACCCGATCCGTCTCCTTCTCGACAAGGAATTTGACGACGCCCTCGCTGTCCGCGTTGGTCTTGGCACGCGAGTTGGCCGCGAACGGGAACTTGCCGATCTACTCGAGCGTGAGAAAGGGTTCGGGTGTGTGGGTGTGGGTGGTAGCGGGCAGGTTGCAAAATGCATCGCAGCAGTTTGGGGGGAAATTTGGGCAAGCCGATGGATGATAGAGTGGCCACGCACCTTGTAAGCAACGCCATCGGCCTTCAACTCCTGCTCAGTCTTTCCAACCCACGCAACCTCAGGATGCGTATACACCACACTCGGAATGGCCGTATAGTTGACGTGCCCATGGCCCTTCTTGATGATCTCCACAGCCGCGATACCTAAAATCCACGCCCGATCGATTCGACCCAACCAACAGCCAATTCATTAGCACACACACGCATGCAACAGTCAGAAAAAAGGTTCATCAACGCAGGGACAGAGAAAGCGTACCTTCTTCCTCAGCCTTGTGCGCAAGCATAGGTCCAAACGTAGCATCACCAATACATTTAACACCAGGTACGCTCGTGTTGTACGCGTCATCTATACAAAAAAGAACGGCATGGCGTCAGTCAATCGAGAACCAAATTTTCATGACTTGCGGGGAGAAAGACCAATACGCGAGATGTAGGGAAATGATGCGCGCAAGACGCAAAGTGATGGGATCTACGCCCCCATCCAGGTTCACGACGGAGAATAAAAACCCCGATCATCCCCACTAAACCTAAATTAAAAAAACACTGACCAACGACAACCCGACCGCGTTTATCCAATTCGACGCCGATCTTTTCGAGATTAAGACCCTTTGTGTACGGTCGTCGACCAATAGACACGAGTACGACGTCTGCATCGATCTATAGTTCGGCGGAGAAAGACGGTCGATGCGGTGTGTCCCGAGAGATGAAAGATGGACAAGGCAAGGAACGAGGAACGAGGAACAAGGGGTGTTTAGAAGGCGAGTTACTGGGTTCCGTAGATCAAGAGACGTACGGTTTCCTTCTTTCCGTCTTTCGCACCCTCGATCTCGAGCTCGACACGGCCGTCGACTTTCTTACCGCCGAGAACCTTGGTGTTCAACTTGAACTTGAATCCTTGTTTCTGGAGCGTTCGTTGGAATTGTTTCCTGTCGTTCAAGATTAATCAAACGAATTCGCGGAAAGAGCCGAGTCCGTGAATAAGACAACTCACGCAATCTCATCGTCGATCCCAACACCTCCAATCCCACCGAGGAACTCGACGACCGTGACCTCGGCACCTAACCTACTCCACACGCTGCCCATCTCAAGACCGATGATCCCTCCACCGACGACGACCATCTTTTTGGGAACCTCCTGGAGGTCCAGTGCGCCTGTAGAGCTAACCACCGTCTTTTCGTCGATCTCGAGTCCGGGGAAAGGAGTGACTTCTGAACCGGTAGCGATGATGATGTTCTTGCCTTTAACCGTCGTCGATCCCCCTTCGTTGAGCTCTACAGCAATTTCGGTAGGAGACGAGAACGACCCAGCGCCTTTGATGTATGTCACTTTGTTCTTTTTGAAGAGCCCTTCGATGCCTTTTGTTAGACCTGTGACGGCGGTGTCTTTGGCTTTGAGCATTTGAGGAAGGTTGAGTGCTACGCCTTCCACTGCATATCGAGTTAGAATGACGTGATCAGAGGGGGAAGGGGGAAAAGGACGGACCATCGATCCCTCTGGCTTTGAGATCGTGTAATGTATCGTGATACTTGTGCGAATTATTCAGCATGGCTTTGCTCGGGATGCAGCCGACGTTGAGACATGTGCCACCGAGAGATCCGCGCTTTTCGATGCATGCAGTCTATTCATAATCGAATTCATTTAGCTATATCCCACAACGATTCGATGGAGCTTACCTTGAGACCGAGCTGAGCAGCCTTGATCGCAGCGACATATCCTCCCGGACCTTGCATCTCGCCACTTTACCACCAGAATAATCCAATAAAAATAAACAGACATACCTCCACCGATGATAACAGCATCATACTCTTCATTCGCCTCGCTCGCCATCGAACGCACTCCGATCCGAGACAGAGCAAGGGCGCGTGGCCCGACGCCACACAGTCCCGCCTAACAGCCACCACCACATTAACCAACTGCAATATACCATTCAAGCACGATACTAACCTTGTTGGATCGAGTTGCAAGCCTCAACATAGTTATCACAGAAAAAGTGGGTGCTGGTCGCGGTTTTGCGTGAGAGCTGACTCAGGGTCCCGGGATCGCTTTTGAATCCGGGCCGGCTCTGATCTGTAACGACCATGGGAGTCGTTCCGTCCGACGACGAGCTCACGGCTACTGTTCGTTCTGTGCGGTCTGATAATCCGGCTTTGGGGATTCAGAAAATCTTAGCGGCTGTGTTGACGGCCGAACCAACATGGTCTGTGAGCGAGAAACGGTTGAGAAAGGTTCTGCAGAAGCTCAAGGGCGATGAGTATCCTACGAGCGCGTTGAATACAGCGTTGGACGTGGCCAAGTACAGCGATAAAGTCCGGCCGGTTGTGTTTGGACCTGAAAAGGGCAAGGGATTGGTTGCTGCGCAGGATATTGGCGTTGGAGAAGTTTTGTGGAGGGAGGATCCATTTGTATATGCTCCTCCTTGGTATGTCTCTCTATCATAACCCACTAGCTTGACTTACAGTCCGACTAAAGGGAGATATACGAAGCTCAACAAGCAGGAACAGCCTGCCCATACTGCGCACGAGCATTCACACCAACCACACCCCCACTCCGAGTCCAATGCCCACACGCCTCCTCTTCATCTTCTGCAACGTGCCGAGCAACATTCTGCTCCCGCCTCTGTCTCACCCGCTCGGGAATCACACACTCCCTCTTATGCCCCGTCGCCAATCCCTCATGCGACCATCTCCTCGATTTCTTGAAAGAACGCAAATGGAAAGCTGCGTTGGCGTTTACAAAGTGCGTTGTCCGGATTCTGGATGCTTGGCAGGACAAGGGCCCAGGAGCAGCAAAGGAAGAAGGATACATGGACAAGGACGCTATTCTCACTACGTATAAAAGCTTTGCGACGTTGAGAAGTGATAAACGATGGACTCATACGAGTGAAAAGTACGTCAACGCTCCTTCTTATCCCGCATCCTCTAATTGAGTTTGATTATCCAGCGACCTAGCTCGATCAGCCAACGAAAAACTCTTTGCGGCAATGCAAACCGGCCTGGTCCAAGCCTTCTACATCCCATCCACAGACGACTCGAAAATACCCCTCGTCCCCCGATCTCCAGCTCGAGAAAAGGCGCTTCGAAAACTGCTAAAGACGCCTGTTCCGTCGGAGGTTCTAGTGTCGTTGTTTTCGGAAGACGGTGTTCTTGAGGGATTAGGAAAGATGAGCCTCAGTGAGTGGATATGTCTTTATCTATGGGGCTTGTGTACCATCTCTGGAGCTGCTTCTGTGCACTAAACCGGACGAGTGAGAGTGTTCTTGATGCTGGATTTTGGGTGAGACTACCAGTTCAACACGGAGCGCTCAGGAACCTATTTGGTTTCCTTGACCTCGGACGCTCGAGGGAGCGAGAAACGGTGCAATGTGGATGGAAGTACACGGCGATCTCAGTGCTCATATACAATCTGTATACAGATCTCATTTGAGCCCTTCCTATACCCAGCACGCCAACGCGCTAACCACCCACCCAACCCCCACAGACCTCGAATCCCACGGCGGCCTCTTCCCACTCCACTCGCACCTCAACCATTCGTGCACACCTACCCTCTCAGTTCGACATATCCCAGGAGACATACACGGGCCCAACCCATCTCGAATCACACTCGTCACTGTCAAAGAGATTAAACAAGGAGACGAGGTCGTCATTTCGTATGTCGATCCGAGTCAGGGGGTCAAAGAACGACGGAGAAAGTTGAGAGAGTGGGATTTCGGAGAGTGTTTGTGTGAGAGGTGTGTACAAGAGGATAAAGAAGGCGAGGGAGAAGGGAAGGCGAAGGAAGGTTTGGAGGATGAGATTAGAGGGTTTTTGGGTGTGTAGTTGCGGTTTTTGGATGTATAATGAAATGAAGACAGAAAGTATAGCCGCATACATTTAGGTTTAAACGACGGTATGGTTTAGGACTCGACCGACGTCCAAACTCTAAGTTCCGTTGTATTTGCTGTCCAGTATTGGAACCGAGGCCCGGCACAGGAACCGACGACCAGGCGCGACGTGACGTAGCCATGTGGATAGGTAGGCGTTCGTGTGTGTTGTTGACCCTTGAACGACAAAATGAGAGGATACATACCCACGGCTGGCCCGATCGTGAGCCTCCTACCCGATGTCCGAGAGCAAGGCGCAGTGGAGTGGGCATATATCTATCTCCATCTATCTATAGGCGTGGACAAAATCTGAA
>JAYRCO010000947.1:0-15079 GCA_037042815.1 Ceratobasidium papillatum | reverse complement strand
TTCGCCGACCAATCGGGATGGCACGCGTTAGGCACGCAGATGTATGCGCCATACTAGCTGTATACGGCACAACCTTAAGCTTGAGCTTGTTCGCTTTGCTTAATACGAACACTCGTCACGCAAACGTGTGGGATTAATGGTTCGGCCCGATTAACGTTTGCGCTCTGCGTATACTGTTCAGCCAGCGAGGAGACGTAGAAGATCCCAAGTCTAGACTTGTTCTCGCCCCTGTCGCGTTGTCCGAGCGGCTTGCGTCCCCCGATTCTAGCACAAGTCCCTCTACCCTACGGTATTTGTTTGCATTAGGATGCTCATGTTGCGTCTCCCCCCCGGATGGCGAGTCCGGGGACCATATTTTAGCTCGCTCACTCCACATCCGTTACTTCTATCAACACACTCGAACACTAAATCGCATTCTCACGACTTCCTATCCATCAATTTCCCAACGAGCTCACGTCCGCCATTCTCCCAATCGTCCCAGCATATCGCCAGCATCGCGGAATGACGTCCAGCCACCGGACCGAGCGCGTCACTGTCCCGGCCCTGGCATGCACCTTCTTTATCAGCCGGCCACGGTTTCTGCCATCTACACGCACGTACGCACGGCGTTATCGCCGGTATATCAGTCCCAGGCCAACGACGCCCATCGGATTTCATGAAAGGGGCAACCACGCAAATCGTGATCGCTGCTTACCGAATGATGCCTTCCAACTTCATACCCATCCGCTCAGCAGCTCGAATGCTAGGCGCATTGTCTGCGTGTGCTTGCCACTGGACACGCCTCAGACCAAGTCCACCATCGGTAGGCGAATCGAGAGCGTAGTGGAGCAAGAGTCCGATTGCGTGTGTCGATACAAACGTCCGTTGATACGAAGGCAAGACGATCGCGTACCCGATCTCAATGCTCGCAGATTCGGGAGCGGCGTTTATGAATCCCATCGCTCCTGCGAGCGCGTGTTCAACTTAATAATGAAGTAAGAGGTCAGCTGAGCGGCGGGAGGGGACATCAGTAGATTGGGTTTGTTCCTTGCCTTGCGTCTCGTCCATTTGCTCGGTGAGCTTTGACTTGTCTAGTATCGCAAAAACACACGACGAGGGATTACTACGCATGGCACCTTCATAATGGGTATCATAGTCGTTCACTAGTGATGCTGGCGGCCAGGGCAGATATCGTAGAAGTTCTGGATGGAGCTGAACCGCTTCGGACAGAGCTCTACCATGAATCGAAGGCTAGGAGGATAATGAGCTCCGTGAGTGAATGAGAGCAGCTGACCAGGACTTACGATGAGCGGTGTCATTTTGATTTTATCGCTCTCGAGCTCGCGGACTGGGAATCGAAAGTTCAGGTCATAAGGCGCGGTGGGGTCTGGAAGAACCACATGTGGTTTTGGGGGGACGTAGTTGTTCACGATCTGCATGCTCCTAGTCGTTTGTGTCGTCTGTCTTTTTGGATCCCTCGAGTCATTGCTTTATGACTCACGAAATGAATTGCGCATACATGCGTGTATTGTAGCGCTTACGACTAGGTTCGTGCCGAAATGAATTTGAACAAATACTTGCAAATAATCTTACGAGCCAAAGAGCAGAAGGCGCGCCTTCTGTGAAGTAAAGATGCTAGGTAGCAAATGGTACGTACCAAGGCAAATACTGCCTATTTTTGGCATTATTTCAGCTACTAAAAACGTGTGACAGCCAAGCCGGCTCAAACAGGATAAGTTCATCCATTTCAAAATCAAATATCGTGATTACTCAGCGGCGGCAAGTCGGTTTGTATTCTCGATCGTTGGCTCGGACGACCACGACCTCTGATGAACCCCAACGAACGACAGCCATTGCTAGATCGTGAGCCGCCTCTCGATGGGCTGGCGCTCCCGGGTAACCCTGTACAGGTAAAGACGGACTCGGTGCGCCACCTTGGCCCGTCAGAAATAACACGCGGAACGCGTACAGGTATTTTGGCGGGGATTTGGGTCGCTATGTTTCTGGCTGTAAGTTATATAGTGCAACTATCGAAATAAAACAGTGAATGATGCTTAAGCTTGACCTTTTCGTAGTCCGTGAATAGTGAGTAGTGTTAGCGCTATAGTCTACGAGAGCCGTTTTCATTAAAGTCTATATGTAGCGACAATGGTGGCAACTCGTGAGTATTGAGAGCTCGGAGTGGTGTTTTGCGAGCACTAACCACCGCACATGTAGTAATATCATCCATATCCTCCGAGTACAACCGCTCGAATCAAGCAAGTTGGCTCGGCACATCGTGGGACAACTTATTTCGCTGCACACGCCCAGCTTACTCACGCTATTACGTTTCGATCTAGGTTTTTGCTTGCGACATGTACGTTTACACCTCTGTATGGTCGACTGTGCAATGTCCTTGGTCGACGGGGTGCAAACCAGACTGCTGTGTTATTCGCTGCTGTGGGTACATTGGCGTGTGGAATGTCAACCAGTCTGGAGATGCTTATCGCTGCTCGGTTTGTACGTCTTCGCACGTCTTACCTTTGTTAGAATGATGTGCCTGACGTCAGTTCAATTATAGCTTTCGGGCATGGGAGGCGGAGGCATCTTCACCACTACGTCTATTATAACATCGGACATGTATACGATGCGCGAGAGGAGTATGACTCAAGGAATCGCCGCTATATTCAATGGGGTAAGTCCATGTGCACGCGAACATCAATTTCAGCCCGTTTCAGCGACTGATACCTAATCGGGCAGGCTGGGATGGGCCTCGGTGGACCTCTGGGAGGTTGGGTCAGCGATCGGTTCGGCTGGCGTTGGGCTTTTTTGATCCAGGTCCCGTTCTTTGCTCTGTCGTTCCTTTTGACGTCGGTGAATTTGAGTAGGTGGATTCAGGAACGGCGGTCTGGTGCGGACTAACATGCTAGTAGATTATGTGACACCGGGTCGCGGAAAGAGCACCAAAGAAATTCTGAAGAGGATCGACTATGGTGGATGCCTGACGATGTTTACGGCGGTACGTACGTGCGAGCACACCATTTGTTCCTTGGCTAATTCGTCACTATAGGTGGGCGCGCTGTTATTCTTTTTGAGTTTCAAATACAACCAAGAATATCCTGTAAGTGTTTTGGTAGCCGATCTTACGCGCATATATTGACATATTATATAGTGGGACAGTGCGCAAGTCGTCACAAGCCTGGTCATGATAGTAGTTTCTGCCGTGGCGTTTGTAGTTGTTGAGCTAAAATTAGCACCTGAGCCTATGCTTGCTCCTTCACTACTCAAAGAAAGGGTGCCAGTAATTGTGGGATGTAGCAATGCTCTTGTTTCCATGTGTAACTTGTAAGTTCAGCTCACTTACTGGTCACGTTCATATCAACTGACTTTGAACCAAAGTGCTATGATGTATTTCTTTCCCATGTGGTTCGAAACTGTAAAGCTTCGCAGTGCGGGAGTTGCCGGCAAGTGCATTCATCTTTAGTCCTCATTTGGTATGCACTGACATGTACTGTGAACTTAAGGTGCCCATCTTTTGCCTAACTCTGTTTCCATGTCACTGGGGTCTTTATTCGCTGGGTAGAATTTCTATCTAGACGTATTGAAGATTCATATGCTGATTGATATTATTCACATCAGATGGTTCATGTCGCGAACTGGCCGGTACAAGATCCTGACAAACTTGTTTGGTTTGTTCCCATTTGTGGCATCTGTTCTCGTTTATCTGCTGCGCGAGGATTCAAGCAGTTTTGAGCAATGGTTTAGTATTGTAAGCGTGCCCCAGTCTGTTATTAGTTTTCATCTAATGGCGGCATATCAGATACCTATGGGCTTCGGCAACGCGGTTGTTCTACAAACGACCTTAAGTGAGTCGGTCAGAGAGAAGATGTTACTGTGAACTGACGTCTTGTTCAGTTTGCTTGCTTGCATCGATTGATAGTAAGCACCACACGTGCTTTATCGTCAACTTAATCTGACTATTCCAACAAATTCACAGACTCGGCTGTGGCAGTAGGAACGGGCTTCACGCAACTATTCCGCGGCGTCGGTGAGTAATACGACCGGATATCTTCGGCTCTGAGCGTTTATCGGGTTTGCGATAGGACAAGTCATGGGTGTTGCTGTCAGTTCCGCCTTCTTCCAATCAATTCTCGATAAACAACTCCGGGCACGCATTACAGGAGAAGGCGCCGAAGAGGTATAGTCTGCGTCACCGACCGTGCCTCATCGACCATGCTAACCGGTGGTATTGGATTTTAGCTGGTGTTGCGCATACGTCACTCAACTAAGCTCGTAGCTTCCCTTGAGCCTCACGTTCAACGCGCGGCCCGCGACTCGTATGGACTTGCGTTGCGCTCCGTGTTCTTGTATGCGGCTGCGTGCAGCCTGACCTCCTTCATACTTAGGCTCTGGGTAGGCGTTTACTCCGGTCCGATGGTCAAATGCTTAATGAATTCCCCTGAACTTAGCTCCCAGAGCTTCCTCTCGATCCTGCCCCAGATACCTCTACTGCTCCAACACGAGCTGCCAGCATCATGTCAAATGAAAGCGCAATTGATGAGCGTGAAGACACAGTTGGTGAACTGATGCAAGCACCTAGGCCTCGTGTGCGCCGATTGTCGACACTGGAGTCGGACGACGGGTTCGACCCAGACGATCCCACCCCTGCTTCGCCGTACAGATCAAGGCCAAAGCTTTCATCGAGTGTATGATTGAACAAAAACTACCATTTGTACCTTTTTGGATAATGTAGCTACAAAACTGCGACAATCTATTCAGATTCTAGATCCTAGAATCTAAGTTCCAAGAGAAGATCAGCGGAAGATATACCCCGACCGGACATTCGAAGACGAGCAGCATATCCCTCTAGACATACCAGTACGAGAAACTAAAGTCAGTTTTAAAAGTGAGCAGCTGAATATCTTCATGCATGAACCAAAGCTGATAGAACGCAGAGAATTCGCCTCAGTACTACAGAAATAGTATCTTTTGAAATCTCACCAGAAGATGTGCACCAGAATAGTAGGTAATTCGGGGTTTGTGTAAATCTATCTGAAAAAGACCAGGACTGAAATTAGATTAGCAATTTGAAGGAGCATCTTGTCTGCCTGGAAGGTGGTCTGCAGCTCCAGTATCCAAGCCTATACCGTGCCTTGAAGCGACTCGTTATATTCTGCTGTGGCGCATTTACAGCTGCCACGGTGGCACAGTGGTATGCGACTCGAGCCGGAGTGGCGGACTGATCACCCGCCACGGTGCACCCTCTGGTTCGAGCCGCGGTTTCTCCATTTTTGCCACAACATGATTTCATGTAGCTCGACTATAATTATCAGCTATACTATAGTCTAGGGAGAGGTGCAATACTATGGACAGTGTTCTATGAGGGTTGCATGGTGCCGTGCAGCACCTGATGACGGCTTGTGCCACAGCGCTTGTGTCATAGGCTGCTACATATTACCACCACGACCACAAATATGCTTTTGGTACTGTGCTGTCTGGGGCTCTTTGGCGCTTACTGCTACTTTCTCAATAGACGATTTAATACCACGAACTCGGCCGCATCTGCTTTCACAGCCAAGCCTCTATCCGATGATCAATTAGCGAACTTGACCTACCCAACTCCTGAAGATATGGCAAATGCAATGAAGAGAGTTGGCCCGGCTACTGGAAAGGCATATATAGTTGTTGGTGGTTCTGGCCTTGTTGGTCAGTACATCGTCCGAAGCCTGCTTGGACGTGGGGAGACTTTGGTTCGCAACATCGATGTTGTCCCTCCCGATCTGGCTGGCGATCCTGGCGCACCAGATCACATGTCTCGATCAGAGTTTGTACGAGCCGACGTAACAAAGTATGACGTCGTCAAGGCTGCAATATCGAAGCCTTTTGGAGGCTCGGGCTTGAACGTCACCGCACAAGTTGTCATTCATACTGCTGGTGTTATTCGTCATTGGGAGCGTCTTCCATACCTCAAGCATCTTTGTCACAACATCAACGTCGGAGGCACGGAGAACGTCCTTAAAGCCTCCCAAGAATTAGGGACTGTGCGGGTGTTTATCTTTACATCTAGTGTTACTGGCTTTGTTACTCCTGGAAGGTATCTGCGATTTTGGTCTCAAAATCCTCTTGTATTTGGAGAAGATCCGATCCAAGGAGCATCTCTATCGAACAACCACTACCCGACATCCAAACGAGAAGCAGATGCATTAGTGAGGGCGGCTGATAATGTCAGAGGAATACGTACTGGGGTGCTCAGACCTGGCATGTGAGTTTGGATTGCGCTAAATCTCTTACTTGTGTACAAACAATTGTGCTAGGGCAATTGTTGGACCCGGAGACCAATACATCACCATAGTAAGTGGTTAACTCATTCAATGACCAGCCCTACGGTCGTAACACTAGCCCGCTTGTTTGTAGATCTGTCAAAACAAGGGACCAACTCCCGTCTGGGGTGGAGAGTGAGTCGCCAACGATCCCTGCTGTACTTCAAGATTATTCAATAAAATCCAACGAACCTTTCAGATTTCTGCAGACTATATCAAACCCATGGGACGTAGCTCGTGCGCATGTTCAGTATGCTGACGCGCTTGAAATCCGCCCTGAAGAAATTGGAGGGAAGGGGTTTCTGCTCGGCGGGCAGCGTACCTCACTACCCTCTAGCGAGTTCCAGCGTGTTATGCAGGTAGCTATGACATTTCATTCGCATAGATTCTACGATCTCCCAATTTAATATATATTAGTTTTACAGTAGCCGTGATTTGAAATTTCAACCAGTACCAGGTATGGAGCTATCATGGGTAAATATATGAGATTTCTGACTTGTACTGTTTTGCTAGCTTCAATGCTTTATGTCTTTGCTCATATAGTCGAGTTATTCCTCTTGGTCCGCTATTATACGCTGTACATGCTCTCTTACTGTTTCAACCTCGAAAAAACCTTCGTCCCTCGGTGGGCTGTTGACACCAAAGTCATGCTGATGCAACCAGCGTCATGGGATTTTGCTTTGTCGGATTATGTTATTGATGACAGTAGAGCGCGAAAACTTCTTGGGTAAGCAGTACATGGTTTGGACGATGCTCTACATACTAAATTCGGTCTGATTTTACCAACACGAAAGCTACCAAAATCTATGGTCAAACGAGCAGACCATCAAATGGACTATAGAGACTTTACAATCGAAACCTACATGAGATTGGGGGCGTTTATAGATGTATATACACCGAGCTACTCTCTGCAGAAGCACTTGATTGGCTCGCGAATGGGATTTTAACACGAGTTGAACTTGATAGTTTCGGTGTAGCATCCTGTTTGGAGAGTAAAAAACACGACCACACTCAAGTCCATCACCTGACTTTCGCCATCAAAGCTGAAGTCGACTTCACTATGCTCGGCTTGTTCATAATCCTAGGTGCCTTAGGAATCTACAGCTATTTTCTGAACAAACGACTAGTCACCGCGCACCCTGCAGCTTACGCCTATTCGGCCAAACCTATCGCTGACGATGAGCTCGCGAAACTCACATATCCAACGCCTGAAGACATGGCAAAAGCAGCGGGCAATCCCACTGGCAAAGCATACCTAATAGTTGGGGGCTCTGGGTTCGTTGGCAGATACATAGCTCGCACCTTACTTGGACGTGGGGAGACACTGGTTCGAATTGTTGATGTCATTCCTCCGGACGTATCAGGCGACTCCAGCGCGAAGGACCACCTATCTCATGCCGAGTTTATTAAGGCAGATGTGACAGACTACGACTCCATCAAGGATGCTATATCACGGCCGTACAGCAACACGGGTACAACAGCGCAAGTCATCATCTATACTGTTGGAATCATTCGACACTGGGAGCGCCTGCCGTATCTCAAGCACCTCAGCCATGGTGTCAACGTGGGCGGCACTAAGAACGTTTTGAAAGTTTCTCAGGAGCTAGGAACGGTTCGGGCATTTGTGTTTACGTCAAGTGCAGCGGTCTTCCTCCCTCCTGCGAGATACCTGCGCCTCACTCGCAACTATGGCGCAGTCTTCGGCGACGATATGCCCGAGGGGATGCCTCTATCGCATGTCCATTATCCAGAGTCTAAGCGTGAAGCAGACGCGCTAGTAAGAGCGGCTGATAACTTCAAAGGGATTCGCACGGGTGTGCTTCGGCCAGGAATGTGAGTTTATTTCACTTTTGAACCTGTACTTTCGTTTAGCATCTTTCAGGGCTATTACTGGTCCCGGAGATTTGTGGGTTACTTATGTGAGTCGTCACGGTCATTTTAGACCGATATTTCATCATGCTTATCCAGCGCATCAATCTAGTACCTCAAAAACACTCAGCCAAATCTAGTTTGGGGTGGCGAGTGAGTGTGCCTCAGCTTTTATCACTTGATGAACAATAACCGTTGTTTGTTATTGCTGGCTCCTAGATATTTCCAGAATATTATCAACCCGTGGGATCTAGCTCGGGCTCATCTACAATTTGCCGATGCTCTCGAGGAACGGCCAGACGAGGTTGGTGGCCTGGGCCTTGCGATAACTGGACAGCCGACTACCTCTTCGTTTGACGACCTGCGGCATGTTATTCAGGCAAGCCTTCTAGTCAAATCATACTTGTTCTGTCTTAATTATATAATCCATTCATAAGATGTGTTGCCGTCGCGACCTAGGTTTCCAACCAGTTCCAGGTGAGTAAAAAGCAGCAAAACATCCTGTAAACCAATACTGAATGGCTGACGTTCGATCCGTAGCTCTTCCACTCTATATTCTCTCTCATTTTATTGAAGGGATCTTTGCAGTACGCTTCTACTTGCTGCATATGTTGTCGAACATAACGGGCACAGAACCAAACTACATTCCCCGATGGGCAATGTCTGGGGATCTAGCAAAACTCCAGCCAGCGATGTGGGACTTTGCTTTTGCCGACTACATTATTGATGATAGTCAAGTTCGAAAGGTTCTGGGGTAAGTATAACTTTAAGCTGGGCGCAGCTCGAGATTTGACACTACGCTTTATTCTAGCTACCGAAATTTATGGTCAAACGAACAAACTATAAAATGGACAGTAGAGACCGTCGAACAATACAAGAACTAGCATGTATGCGTACAACTATAACACAATGCATTTGTGTCCCAGCATAACAGCTGATTCAGGAGCGCGCCTGTTTGGACAAAATCGGCAACTAAACTGCTCAGCTATCACCTGACTTTTACTACGGAGACCGATGCCCGAGATTTATCTAAAGTCAACACCATCATGCTGCTCCTTCTCTTGCTCTTGGGTGTCCTGAGTGTCTATGCGTACTTTCTAAACAAGCGGATTGTTACCCCTCATCCTGCGGCGTATGCGTACTCTGTCAAGCCCATTTCTGATGATGAACTCGCAACACTAACCTATCCAACATCCGAGGACATGGCAAAGGCTGCGGGCGCTCCAACAGGGAATGCTTATATAATTATTGGCGGCTCCGGATATGCTGGCGGGTATATTGTTCGTACCTTGCTTGGACGTGGGGAGACGCTGGTTCGAATTGTCGATATCGTTCCTCCAAACGTATCGGGTGACTCTAACGCGAAAGATCATCTATCCCATGCCGAGTTCGTAAAGGCGGATGTAACGGATTACGAGTCAGTCAAACACGCGATATCACTACCTTTTGGTACAGGTACGACAGCACACGTCATCATCCACACCGCTGCAGCCGTTCGGGCTTCGGAGAGGCTCCCATATGTGAAACACCTTAGCTACAAAGTCAACGTCAACGGAATACAAAACGTACTGAAAGTATCACAAGAACTTGGGACTGTTCGAGCTTTTGTTTTCACGTCTAGCGCAGCGGTTTTTCTTCCTCCAGCCATGTACTTGCGCCTCACGCGCAAATATGGACCGGTCTTCACTGGAGATACTATCCCTACAGAAACGCCCTTGTTGCACTCCCATTACTCAAGTAGTAAGCGTGAAGCAGACACACTAGTGAGGGCAGCAGACAATATCAAAGGGATTCGTACAGGCGTACTACGACCAGGGATGTGAGTACAACTACTAAACCAAGCCTGTACTTGGTCTTAACTAATTTTCCAAGGGCTATTGCGGGAGCTGGTGAACCATGGGCTACATTGGTATGAGTCCACTCTGGTTTCAGCCCAGCTTATCATTGACCAATTGGTATAATGCCTCAGCATCTTAGCAATCCTGCACCAAATATTGTCTGGGGTGGTGGGTGAGTGCGTTCCATTCTGTAGCATGGTGGATCTCAGTATGAGTCTTGTCCCGTTAGATACTTTCAAAACACCATAAATGCCTGGGACCTAGCTCGTGCACACATATTGTTTGCCGATGCCCTCGAGACTCGACCGGACGAAGTCGGTGGCTTGGGTTTTGCTATCACAGGGCAGCCAACGCCGTGTTCTACTGAAGACATGCGGCGAGCTATGCAGGTAAGTCTTAGAGACGAATAAATCTCGCTGTTCCAGTATCCTAACGTCTCCCATAGGTCTGCTGCCATCATAACCTACGCTTTCAGTCAGCCCCAGGTACGTGACAGCATATGATCATATGCGAAGACAATGAGTAATCTACGATCAACGCCTGACCTACTGCATAGCACTACCGTTATATATACTCTCCCATTTCATGGAGGTATACTTCATGGCGCGCTTCTATGCGCTCGATGCACTCTCTAAATTCACAGGCACAAAGGCAACATACGCTCCTCAATGGGCCATTGATAGTTTTATGGACAGACTTCAACCAGCAATGTGGGACTTTATCTGCGCAGATTTTATCATCGACGACAGCCAAGTTCGAAAGATTCTTGGGTAAGTGTAGTAGAGCTGAGTCTTGTAAATTAGCTGACTCGATGTATGTCGTCTAAGCTATCGAAATCTATGGTCGAATGAGCAGACGGTAAAGTGGACTGTCGACAGCTTCGAAGGGCGCGCGAAATAGGCGTGTATGCGCAGAACGTAGTGTCATATGTATTTTACTGTTTATAAGTGCCTTGTCTGCATAAAAAGCTACTTAGATAGCCTAATGTGGCAATCTTAGAACAATTAGGCGCGGCACGTATTTCATGGCCCAATTGCCATGACACGATCACGTGTGCTGGTCCAAGCATCCCCAAGCAATACACGATGATCAGGGTCGAAGTGTGTTTCAACTTTGCCGGCGCCGACTATGCGGCTGAACTGAATTCTTTACTCTTCACGACCACCCCCTCACGACTCTGGAGTGTTTGAATCATGACGGCCGTTAGACCACGCTGGGGCAACCTGTTGCGCCCTTGGCCGCTCGGAGGTTATTTGAACCCGCTGTCCATGGGTACAAGTTCCAGTAAGTTTAAATTTATTGTCGGGCTTCGGATCGTGTTAAGTTTGTTGCCATTAGGCCGAAGCGACTCGCCTGGACTAGACGCTCTGACTATATCTAGGCTACTCTGGAGTGATGATAGCGATGATGACAATGATGAAGACGAGGTCGAAGACCATATCCTGACCGGAAACACTACACTTGTTTCTGGAACTTGGAAAGCCTCTGACGATGGCTCTGAAAATCCGGAAGAAGACGAGGTTGATGGCTTGATCGACACCTTTGATGTGGGAGTGCCCGAGCACTCGTTTAGGCGGATATCATCGTGGCAGGCTGGAATTATTCGTGGCGATGGGTTTGACTTTGCTAACCAAGCTCAAGGTGGGCTATTTTGCTGTTCTATCATCCCGTATCATGCTTATGAGCTTTACCGTAGTCTTGTCACCTCTCCCAGCTCTTCGCAAGAGAAAGCGTTCATCTGTGGGTCCATCTAGCCACCGAAACAAATATTTCTAATTCTATCATTCTAACAGGTTGATCTTCGTGAACATCCCTCTCCCAAACTCAGGAAACTTGTAGTCGACCAGCCACTCTGTCCCGCATGCAACTCGACTTTCATGTCGAAAACGAACCTCAGGAAGCACGGCCGACGGGTAAGTTGCCAGAATAGGAAGAATTAACTCAAAATACTAACTATTGTGCCTAGGCCCAAGTATCGGAAGCATGTCGAGAGGCGATCAGCTATGCATTTGAATGACTCGGACCCAACCAGATCGTTGTTTTGGATCTCGCTCATCCCCATCACTGCCATCCATCCACCCACATAAATTATTCTAATTCCCTCACATTCACTGCCATGTAGTGTACACCCACGTTTCTTGCATCGGGACTATCACCAGGATCTTTGTCTGTTCTTGTCACAATATAATCTGTACTTTTATGTCAAGCTGATCTTCATCCGCCTTCCTTCGCACACGTGAGGTTTGCCAACTCTACCCTGATCTTCAACAGACACGCGCGATGGCTCGAGGAGCGTTTATTGTGATAGAAGGTCTGGGGTAAACGGTAGTATTCAAGTGTACGCGTGTGTTTAGATTGATTACAGGGCTCGATCGGTCTGGTAAATCGACGCAATGTGCACGATTGGTAGAGCGTATTGAGGCAATTGGAAAGTCGGTGAAGAGCGTCAAGTTTCCAGGTTAGTTTTATCGTATTCCAAGTTTCAAAACTACGCTACAGAATGGTATAGATCGAACGACTACAATCGGTAAAATGATTAATGCGTACCTTCAGTCTGAGTCTGAAGTCGACGACCAAACCATCCACCTGCTGTTTTCTGCGAACCGATGGGAACTGGCGTTAGTCACGAATCTCTCACATCCCAACCACGTCTGACTACGGCCTTGAATAGCTCTACTATCAAGTCTCAACTCGCCGCGGGAACAACGATAATATGTGACCGATACGCATACTCTGGCCTCGCATTCTCAGTAGCGAAAAACACCGGACTTTCCTACGAATGGTGTCTCAACCCGGATATTGGTCTACCCGCTCCAGATGTCGTATTCTTCCTCGACGTCTCGCCAGAAGTAGCCCGAAAACGGGGTGGGTTTGGCGAAGAGCGGTACGAAAAGGAAGAATTACAGGCTGCAGTACGTAGAGTGTTTAAACAGATCGGGGAAGATGTGCAGGAGCGATGGGAGGTAATCAACGCAAATCAGAGCCAGAGCGAAGTGGAAGAGGAGCTATGGAACAAAGTCAAAGTATTGATGGATGGTGTGGGGGAGGAAATTGGTGTCATGTGGAAGTCTCGCGTGCGGTAGACATAGACAATGAAAATTCATTAAGAATCGATGATACAACTCAAAGGACGGTACAGTTAGGAGGAACTGCGAGATAGGCAAAGAGCGGGTGGCCGTCAAGAAATATTGTAGACAGGAGAGGATGATACAAGAAACAACGAAAATCAGTGGGATCAAATGTGCTAGAAGCGATATTGTCTCCTACACGTTGGATAGGCGCGACACCAACACGGCCAGCAAGATGAAGATGCCCCAGCGCCATCGATCCCAGATAGTCTCGCTCCACGAGGCTGGCGCGACTGCTACTTGCCCTGCAACAGCAGCAGCAGTAGATCCAGGTGTTGGCATTGCACGAGCTTTAGCAGTCGTAGGAGCAGAAGCACGAACCGCCGGGGCTCCTGTTCCATCTGGAGTCTCTTGTGTAGTCTCTGCCCCCTCAGTAGGGCCTCTATCCTTCTCGCCCATGTTCGGTAGGTCCTTCATTTCCTCGCTGCAGTACTAGTAGGGCAATCGTCAGTGTGTGTGGGTTTTTGTGTGAGCAGATCAACGTACATCGGGGAATGCATCTCGGAATCGCTTCTGTTTTCGGTTCCACTCGTGACTGCGCAGAGCAAAGTCTCGCTTCTCGACGTCTGTTGAAGTGACTGATCCTGTGGTCATCTCGTCGGAAAGCATAAAGGATAACAACCCGGTGCAACTGAAAGGGAGGCTCAGTCGCGATCGGGTCAGAGTAGGGCAAGTCAGACGTACATTGTGGCGACACTCCATGCTGGGTTCCACTGGATGTCGGGAGAGAAAAGCATGGACATATCAGCGCAAGACTCGGGTGGGGTGAGAACCGATGTCATACCGTTCCAGGGTGAAAATCGGACATGCTACCAGATATGGTTGAAGCTATATCAACAAGCAGTGTTCAGAGATAAACTCACCTGAAGCAGATTTTCTTGTCTGGTTGGAATCGTCCGGAGGGCGTATACATCTGAACATGTGTAATGATGATTGAGTGGCGTCAAACCACAATGAATGACGCCAACCGTACCTTGATGCCGGGGGGTTTGAACGGGTAATCGGCAGGGAATGCAATCAACCCATGGTATTCTCCACCAGAATACGGACAGTCGGCAGGTCCTCGCTATGCACAGGTGAGAACTAGGATGAAAGGGGATATGATAAGCCATACCACAATGAAGTTCCCTGACATATTCCGGTTAGCAACCTGCCTTGCATGTTATAGAAATACTTACAGTGCAGTATATTCTTCTCCTCTGGAGAAGCCCAGACAAATGGTGGGGCCGACTTTTGCATCGCGAGAAATTCCTTGGCCAGCTAGAGGTTCTGGGTAAGATTCAGTCGTTATACGAGAGCAATCGAGCTGACCCTCTTCTGAGCAGGTTTAGATGCCATAATTAATTCAGTAAATTCCAAAGAAGTAAGGACCAGAGACGCGGGGCGAGCACGGAAAGGCAAAGAGACGTTGGTGTAGTGGAGGTGGAAGTTAGGAGGCTGTGTCGTGGCCTTGCTGACGTAACGCGAGATAGGGGCGCCTAATTCGGCGATCTTTGTTCGTGTGCAGGCTGAAAGCTCCCATGTAGCATTATCAAAAAACTATCAACAATGAGACTAACTATCGTCGGCCTTTCTGGAATGCCTGCCCTACGGCCGAACGTTTACCTGCCTTGCGCTCTCGTTCCTCCAGTCGAGCCTGGTTGCCTCTCGCACGTGGATCAATGACCTCCTGCAATACAGTATCACGTTTAAATCAGCCAATCGGGCTCACTTGACGTTGGGGGTAAGATACTGACATATTCGTGTTCCGCGCGCCGAGTTTCTGAGCCATCATCCTTGGCGAACCGTAGCCGGTGCCCGATCCATGAAGCATCATCATCGACCTCTAGCAGGTTCTCTTCAACGGGTTCACCACCTTCAGCTTCTTTTGCGGGAGCATCCTGCATGTTCGCGTCCTCGTCTTCATCCTCATCTTCACCCAGCGATTGTTTCAGACGACCCCGGAATGTCGAGAGTGCAGCAAGCA
>JAYRCO010000946.1:0-15089 GCA_037042815.1 Ceratobasidium papillatum | reverse complement strand
ACGCCGTCAAGCCGACATCGTCCTCCCACCGGAGAGGCTGGGCCTCCTCAACCGGCGGCTGACTCTTTCGACCCCACGTCGAAAGATTGAGCCAGCTAAGCCGCTTAGTCGCAGTAGTGCTGGAATCCCGGGCGGTCGAGTGCCCTGATACGTCCACCTCGACCTGGCGCAATTCTGATGCAAGAGCGCGCGACGTCGGCTCGGAAATGCCGACTGGTCCGAGAACAGCGTGGACTTCACGCTCCATCTCTCCACTGCAGGAGCGGAGCACGCGATCGCGAGTCGTGCGACGCAGATAGCGGAAGTGGTCGCGTTCGGCTTGGGAAGCGACTGAAAATTTGTATGAGCAAGAGACTACGACTTGACGTGAGAGCTACGTACGGAACCCGCCCACGCCCATACTGATAGCACCGGCAATAAGCTCGGCAATGCCACCAATAACAACCAAACGCGAGTTACCGATGGACGAAAGACCAGCGGTCAGGGCAAAAGGCACTGTGAGGCCGTCCGATAAGCCAATGATCCTAGGAACAAACGGAGTACGGTGAACATTGAACTTGACATTATGGGCCTGGGCAGAGCGGATCACGAGGAAACAGGCGAGGACTCACACGTCACGGACCACGTCGGGGTCTATCAGGTCTCTCTCGTCGTCTCCCTTTAGCTCCTTGCAGCACACGCCTTCGCGGCCCTCGCTATGTCGGTCACACTTGGACGGGAGAGGCGCATCGACTTCTGTTCCAGAGTTGATGGACCAGACCGGTGGCCGGCTCGAGGCTAGTTGTTCGTCATCATGCTTTCGTTTTGGAAGAGAGACACGAAGCGCGGCAGGCGGGGAAGGCGGGGCGCTAGTCGACGCGCACCGGCACGACGATTGTCCGTTGTCTGCAAAACGTCAGCTCTGTGCTCTTCCTCCAGCCTCCTACTCACTGTCTTTGCAGCAGGCCATGGTCAGTTCGACTGTGGGTGGAGGGAAGAACTGAACGGCAACTTTTTTATGAGTGTGGGGCTCTGGATCTTTTCCCGCTTGTCTTTGATTGGCGTTGTCACTTAGCCGCCCGAGTCCCGAGCCAATCAAGTTATGGCACTCTACGCGCGCCACCTCCACTCTTCCCAAATGTGGTCTCCGTCATTGGTTCTATCCTGCCCTGTGCTTCACGTGTATTCGTTCTCGAGCACACACTGGATATCGCATATCACTTTATGACGATTCGGTCGGCTCTCATTGGCCACGGATGCCCTTGCGGCGAAACCTACCTCATCAAGTGTTGGGGAGATCTCCCGCGCAACGAGGCGGACGTATACACTTGTCAATGAGCTCAATTAGCTGACTTTGCTTTCTTCCGGTGGCCGAATTCGCCAACTAAGTAGTCCCCACATATCTTTTTCTATTTTAGCCATCGTGAGTCACACTGGTCGGCCATTCAGGCTTATGTTTTATCTTCCCAAACCAATTTACCTAAAACCTTTGTTGTCTGCTTCACCAGGCTAGGACCCTGTCGATCCCCGTCATGGGCATGCGACACTCGCGTGGCCCGACCCGGCATTGCCTGCTGATCGCCCGCACAACGTCCATCGCATTATGCGTTTTCTCTATACATGTCGCTCAAGGTATCTTCAGATACTGGTGCCGCACAACGCCTTTGCTCGCTAGCTAGGGCGTATTTGTCCTCGTGGACAACAGCAGGCGCCATGACGACGGGCCGGCTTCCTGAATCGGTCTTCATCTGTGTCTCCCACAACAGCTGGCCTGCCCTCTTTCGCTCTTTCTCCACCCCACTCGTTCGTTCTGTCGCGGCCGGCCCGATGCTTGTGTTGCTGCTGGTCAATCACAGTTTAACCATCGCCCTCTAATTTGCTGCCGATTGATAGTTTCCCAGTCATATGAGCGCCCTCTGTCTCTCCCTCCCTGCCACCCTACGCTGTGCTGGGATTGCACGAACAGAGTCGATTATACTCTTAGTCCCGCCTGCTATCGAGGCCCTGGTTTCACTCTTTTTAATTCGGGCAGTCTGGAGGAACGGACGGTGAGTTTCTATGCCAGCTAATCAACGCCGTATTTATTTTGGTCGTAGAAAACGCTGGTTGCTCGTCGCTGAAGCATGGATGTTCCTTCTCCTCGCCGTACTGGACTTTGCGTCTCACGACCTTGTCCGGGCCAAACCTCTGCTCTCAACCTTTGCTCCCTTTGATAGGGCAATAGGTGCGCCGTCTTTGCGTTTCTTTATCATGGTACTGACATGTATTCAGGTGCGCTCTCGGTCGCACCAATACTTTTCTACATGTCTTTTTTGTTTCTCTTGACTCGAGCCGACCTCCTCCCACTTATCACGCCTCCATCCCTTCGGACCATATTCCAATTCACGATCTTTTCTCTTATCCCACCCGTTGCGATGACTGTCGAACTCGGATCATTGCTCGGTGTCGCGTATCGTGCTCGGCAAACTCCCTCTGGCACTGTTGTCGAGATCGGCTTCAACTCGGCCTATTCTAAAACGCTCTCACTCGCGTTTACTATCTCAACCGTTGTCTTACTCGGCCTATTCCAACTTTTGATCTTCTTCCTCTGCACGTGGCACATCTCTCGTGTATGGAGCCAGCCCGCACCGCTCTTCGAGATCGCCTCGCGGCCACCAATGAGCCGTAACCGTAGCAACTCGCATACCAGCAACTCCTATCTTGGCGACGAACAAGGCGCCCGAGGGCTATCGTGGCTCGCTCTCGCATTGTTTTTCGGTGCTGCGGAGACATTTGTGGCCTTTGCGCCTCAAGGGTTCGTTTCAACCTTGGTGAGACGGGTCTTGCGTATCTTGTCTCGAGGGTTTCTGTTGTACAGCCTCGTCCGAGGCTCGAGCGATGGCTTTTCGAATCTTGAAGAGGGTACGACTGTAATGGCGGATGGCGGAATTCGCGCTGGTGGTCTTCGCGCTTTGATTTCAAATCCCCGCCTCAGCACCTTTGCTCAACTTACTCCCAACGCATCTGCCTTTTATGAAATGCCTCGTGCGACGTCGGGTCCAGGTCGTACCGCCAACTTTATCCCACTTGGAGACTCCTCGATCCCGAACAGTGCCGCTCAAACTCGGGTCACGGTTTTATACGACCAACGGAGTGCACCAGTATTGCAGATGCGATTCTCTGGCCTGGACCTTTCCGACCCCTCGAAATTCATGACTCGTTCTATTCGTTCTAATAGCATTGCATCACGGAGAACGAGTACACTTGGACACGGCGGCCATTCGACAAATGCTGCGACACCTGCTAGGTCTCGGACACTCTCCGAGAAACGATCTGGCCCTCGACTTGCGACTATCACTATTCCAGATACGGCTATTTTGGCTGGCGTCACCGCAACTCAATCCGCCACGTCCAGTTTCTCCAGCCTCCCTCCGTTGCCTCCTCAACCAGTTCGAGGATCCCCGCCCGAACAGCATTCCACTCAGATAGGAGCTGTACAACGTTCCTCGACACGCTCCAGTTCCAGCATAAACGACTCGCTTGAAGGTGTTCGTGATATTAGCAACCAGTTCCCTGGACTCCCACCTCGTGTTATGCGACGCGGGCCGACGCAACTGGCCTATGCGGTAGAAGAAGAGAGCGAACCTCCATCCTCCCGCCAACATTCTCGCGAGCACCTTCGAACGCACGCTCGCACTGATACTGAAGACTCTGTCGCCACCGTTCTCAGCGCTTCATCTCGGCGCAAGCCCGTTCCAGATCACACTCCTCGTGGGACAATCATTGTCCCAAATGATCAGGGGCGACGACCAAGCATCCCAAAGACGGACTCGGGAGAGGAAGTGGCTGTTGAAGCACATAGCGCGTTATTCCCCGAGACCACCGACCCCATGGTTGATTATGTACCCGGATCTCCCCAGTCGAGCGCGCGCTCCTCGTTCATGTCTGATATCACTAGTACAGCAATTGCAACAGGTCCCATGACTGGCAGTCCAGAACAGCTTCGAAAACCAGGCCGTCTGGCCGAACGTGTCGAGACCTCGGAAGCGATGAGACGTGAAGTCGAGAGGAGTTGGATGAGACGGTCCCGCCCAGATATCATTATTCCCGCTCCACCGAGTCAGAGCGTAGTTGTTTCACGAACCCCAGAGATTTCGGTGGCAGGAGGCGATTATATGAGCGCACGGGTCGAGCTGGACGGAAACGTGTCGCCACGTTCGCCATGGTCCGCCACTGTTCCATATGCGCCAATGAATCCACCTTCCCCGGAACCCGGTCGGTCGACACTCAAGTTCCCCAGAACTGGAACACCGTCGAGGGGAGGTACGCCAACTAGAACACCACCTAGTTTACCAGGAACACCGCCGCACGCACTGCTTGGGTTGCCCCCGAATCCTAGGGCGGGACGTCCCGGCTCAAATGTAGAAGGATGGGGTCGTAAGCTATCCGAGGGACACGAGGAGTTACCGACACTGAGTGGATTAGCTGCAGAGGAGAAAGCTCTAGGTGAAGAAAGCGGGAGCTGGCAAGAAAGCGAGGTACTGGGACGATACGAGGGAGAGTTTGTGAGGCGGAGCTTGGCGTCGTATCGAGCTCCTAGCACCAGTAGCGATCCGTTCGCTGGAGATGGGCCGCACGCCATGTGATCAGGACCATAAGTGAATTATCTGTATCTATGTCAGCGATATCCTTGTTTCTCCTTTCTGTGCGGACCAGTGTGATGTACCTCTTGTTTGTACCAATACATTGAGATCACGATGAGCCGTGTAACATGTTCATGTGTTGATTGAATAAACTATTTACTGGGAATCTCGGGATGCTTCCGGTCATCCAAGTGACCTACACGTCGATACACAGTTGGATATGCATTCGAATGTCTTCGCAGCTGCGTGCACGTGTATCATCCCATCCAATACCAACTCAATGCCCAGCCATGCGCATCCTCCGCATCGACACAACAGTTTCACATCGGCCCGCAGACCACTGATATTCCTTCTAAATGCAGTAAATTAGTGTTTGCGCGCGCATCATATGCAGTTCAGCCTCACAGTCCAGTTCCTCCCCTGCGACATGACGTTGGCAAGCACAGGCCCAGCTAGTAAAAGCTGCCCAGCCTGGACGCGCGTCAATCCTCGATTTGGGGTTGTCTTTCCCGGTCTGGGCTGTCGTCGGGGCTGGACCCGAGTTGAGGTGGGGGTGGTTAGGATAGGGGAAGTGTCGACCAGGGTATGGAGGTGTGTCGCGTAGGCAAGAGCGTCGATTACTGTTTCCTAGGAAACAAGTCCGATTAAGACCGCGTAAAGTTTAAGTTAAAAAAGCTCATTCAAGCGAATTACGTACGAATTCATCCAAAGGCAGTTCAACACTAAACTGCTCCAGGTTCGGGACTCTGCGAAACACCGCCCCAACCGCAGCAGCCGACAGCCCCAGTTTGAAGAGATTGAGTCGGCGTAACGTGGAGCCGTGCTGTGCGATGAGCAATTTGACGATTTTGTCCGTGAGCGAGCGATGTGAGGAGAGCCTGATCGTCATCGACTACTACACCAGAACACGTGTACGCATGAGTGTGGAGTCGGTGACGCTCGAAATTACGCACATGCAGCAAGGTTTGAGGAAATGCGTTGAGCATTTTACGCACAAGTCGTTGGGTAAGCGGATCGGTTGGCGCATTGGTGTATCTATCAGGCATAGGCTCCTCGGGCGGGTTGATCGTGACGGTGATGTGCCGGAGACTCGGGATGGGCGGGAAAGTAGCATTGCTCCAGTCGGCAGACAGCGTAAAGCTCAGGGCCTCGAGCGCGATTTGAGTTTCGACAAGAACACAAAAGAGGGCCGAGTGGGTGATATGAACACAATCAGTGATGTTCAGTGATCGAAGATTCGATGTGCGGCTGAGAACCCGGACGAGCAGGTCCGGTTGCAGCGCATGGGCGTGCGACAGAGTGAGAGTGTGCACGCGTGTGTTGGACAAGTCCGAGTCGGAGGAAGGCGCGATCCAATTGACGAGTGCGCGTATGGCGCCGGTAGATGGCTTGTGGAGAGCAATATGCTCAACGGGGCCGAGCCGAAGGATTAATTGTGCGTCGCTAGGCGACAGACAGTCGTCCGTGATGGAGAGCCGTATGAGTGGCGGCCTGATCGCCGGTCCGAGGTCAGTCGGACCAACCGAGTCGACGTTAGCCGCCAAGAGGGGCAAGATGTTGGGAAGCAGGGACGGGCTGCTGCTAGTGCTCGACCAGGTAAAGGACGCAAGGAACGGCGCGCGAGCGACCACATGGAGACATGTCCGAGTGAATTGCGGATGGGGGGTGCCCTTGTACAACGGCAACGCGCGGATATCTGTGCATGTGGGTGGTCCAGACAAAAAATAGAAGATAAATGAAATTGGAACGCACCGAGAGACTTGAGATGGGCCAGAAGCTCGGAGCGGGCAACGAGCAAGTCAAAGGGTGAGACGATCTGGGCTACTCAGTAATGATGAAAATGTGTGGGAGTCGGTGCGTACTTGGCCGTGTTGCTTCGCAAGATGTGGAGTGTATCGAACGTGGGCGTATATTCTGGGGGTGGCAACGGCACAAAAGAGGTGGCACACGAGCGCAACGGCCGGCAGATCGCCTACTCCGAGGTGGGAGAGCACTATATGCACAATGTCGAACGGGAGGCTCTCGATGCGGGCCATGGCACGTGATCCGAGACGAGCCCTTGCCCCCCACCACCACCTATGCACATCCTGTTGCGGATGTGGCGACCCGCATCGCCCGGCATCAGCGGTTGCCCACGAAGGTGTCGAGCGCCGTGTCAGATGGCATCTGGGGACTGGAACGTTCGCCGTCCCGTTTGAGCCAGGCGAAACAGCGCTCGCGAATTTGCAACCGCGCCCGGTGAGACGAGGAACCAAGGGCAGACACCGCGGCAGACGATAGGACAGACAAAGCACCCACGTGAGCGTCCCTTGCGAAACTTGTAACCAGGCCATTCCGGGGCCAAAAGCTCGCCGAACAATGGACAGCTCTCACGTGACTTGACCCCTATGGCTTTCATCTCGGCGTGCGTTCATCCCGGGTTATTATAATCGCTCCTCCGGCTCTCATTGTTGCACCGGTCTCGCTTTTTTGTCTTGTCGCTTCCAGCCTCTCTTTATAGAGGGCCCGTTTGTTCATTTCGACATCGACACCCACTCCACCATGCCTTGCTACCGTGCCTCCCGTGGCAAACGCCTCTCCTCTGGCCCCCAGGATACCCGCTGGCAGCCATCCCAAGATGACTTTGAGCTCCTGCTCGACATGCTCTTCCACACTCGCATCGTATGCTTCCCTACCAAGGAGGAACGCGTCGCAATGGCCAACCAGCTGAACGTGTAAGTGGCTCATCTCCATTGCGGTTTCATTTGTGCTCATCTCTTGTACAGAACAGAACGACAGGTCCAGGTCTGGTGTCAGAACAAACGCCAGAAGCTGCGCGAGAGCGGCGTAGGCTACTCTGATGAGCGTGCTACGGCCCTCGTCGTTGCGGAGCGCGGCAAGGTTGCACCTACGAACCTGTCACTTTCGCCCGCCGCGCTTACCCCCGTCTCTCTGCCTCCACGACTATCCAAGATGTCACCTCCGGCTCACCGTCCGTTCCGCGCCGCGTCGGCCGAGACTGTCGCCTCGGATGTCTCTGGCGACGCCGAGTACGTCCCACGCGCGACACGGACAAGGCCCTACGCAATCCCGTCTGGTGTACGGCCAATTTCACCGATCGAGCTCACCTCCACCGCCTCTGTTTATCACGAGCACAGCCTGCCGCCACCTCCTAGGCATCTGCTCCCACCGCGCCACGAATCACCCACTCCCCACTCGCCTGTCTCGCTTCCAGATCTCGCGTACGACGACGACGCAGAGTCTGTTGCGTCCGAGCTCGAGTCACCGCCGCCCAGCCGAAACCGTCGGCTCTCCGTCGCCGAAATCACAACTCCTATGGAGCCTCGTCCAGAAACCAAGAACCAGGTCTGGTCCTGGGCGCCCGACACCCACGAGTCATCTTGGTCGTTTCAGGATAGGCTCGCGACTTGGGCCCAGAATCGGTTCCCCGAGGCGGATTTACGGTCTGGAGGCGCTGGGAGCGGCGCGAAGCGCGTGTGGTAATCGCACCCCAAAAGCACTCCGGTTGTTTGAGAGAAGCTTTACGACTATGATACCCTCGACCGTTCGTTCCGTTTGTGCGACGCATGGATGATACCCCTTGGTTTGTTTTTGTCTACCTAATTTGGGAGTTGTTCCCATTTAGGTTCTATGAGTTTGTATGTGTGCACTTGTCTTTATGATGTACGTATATGTATTTGCCACTGTTTTGTACCTTATGCTGTTTCGGTCTGCTTTTCTTGTTATCGTCTTCGTTGCCGTTGCTTTCGCTTGTTCGTTCTTAGGTGTAGCGTTGTTGAATACATGCATTAATTTGAACTTGGGCGCCTTGGGTTCGCAACTTCTTTGATCTCCAGGCGAGCACGCGCTCACGTCCGCTATCGGACTAGGAATAGGAACAGGGGGATGCCCCTTGTTTGAATGCCCATCAATCTTTTTGCCGGTCGAGAACCAGGCAGAGAGGGGCTTCCATGTGATCGTGGTGCCGCATATGACTGCATTCAGGGGGTGACGGATGTGATGGGGCCTACGGAACGATCGCCACCGTCCGCAGCTCAATGTTGGTTGCGACGCGACGCGTCCAACACACCCCCTATCTTTTATTACACTTATCGACGCGACTTGAACATTGCGCGTCGAGTCTGCTTTTCTGTCTACTTGCCACCTGATTACGTGAGCGTTCGGAAGGATCCGCCGAGTAGGATGCCAGCTTGCGCCCTTCTGTCCTTCACACACTATTTTGGTCATTCCTGCGTATCTTTTCCGTCCTAGCTTTCATCTAAGTTGCCTTGCAACGAGGAACTTGAACTCTGATTTTATCTCTGTTTAACCTACACGCAGATCATCAACACGAAATCGATAGGATAATTACCATGTATCGTTTGCGGCATCCCCGCGCTCTTCTAGTCCCATCGCGTCCTGGTTTTGCACCTGTTCGCCCGCTTGTTACTTTCTCCAGTCTAGCCCTCCACCAGGGCCCCGCGGCATTACATCTGTCTGGCGCATCTCTGCCCCGCTCTGGTCTCACCCTTCCCTTCAACTGGTTACGGGACAACTGCCAATGCGCACAGTGTGTCCATCCATCGACAAAGCAAAAGCTGGTGCGGACGGGCGACTTTGTGAAACCTGTCCCTCGTGCAGCCGTCGTTGCGGACGAAGGTTTAGCAGTGCGTGTCAAATGGGATGGAGAAGAACACGATTCAGTGTATGCGGTCGACTTCTTGAAGCGCTATGCCGACCCGACTGGGCACACACGACATGTGTCTCATTTTGACGATCTTTTCTCGCCTCGGGCATGGAGCGTGTCTGATCTGCCTGCCGACCCGTTTGTCGACTACGAGTCACTCAAAACTGATCCGCTTCCGGGGTTCCTCCAATTGTTGCAGTACGGACTCCTCGTTGTGCGTAGACTGCCACACGAAACGACTACACGAGGTCCAGAGGGAGGTGTAGGAATTGGTGAACTCGCAAACATGATCGGGTTGGTCAGAGAGACGTTTTACGGGCGCTTCTGGGACGTTGTCAGCTTGCGGGGCAGTACCAACATTGCATACACCAACTTGAATCTAGACTTGCATATGGACCTTCTGTGAGTCATCCAATTCGAATGCAAGTTTCCTTTTTCATTCTCGAATCAGATACATGCAACACCCCCCTCACCTTCAGCTGCTTCACTGCATCAAAAACCGCGTCGAGGGCGGCACGTCGGTCTTTGTAGACGCCATCAAGGCAGCCCACGATCTTTGGGCGCAAGATAGACAGGCCTTCGACGTTCTCGCCAATACACCCATCCCGTTCCATTACGAAAATGATGGACACCACCTCCATCGCTCTCATCCCACCATTCAACTGGTGCCGTCACATCTCCAGCCTTTCAACCGACGCTCTTCTGAACCTCCAGACATCGCCCATATCAACTATTCCCCGCCGTTTCAAGCCCCATTACCCGCTACTACGCCGCCTCAACTATACTTTGCCCTTCGGTCTTACACCGAGCTGCTGGCTCGACCCAAGGGTCGATTCGAATATACACTCGCAGAAGGGGAGTGTGCGGTATTTGATAACCGTCGGGTGCTACACGCCCGTACTGCGTTCTGGGACAAGGGAACACGCGACCAAGGCAAAGCCGAAGAGACCAATCGGTGGTTGAAAGGCTGCTACGTCGAGGTAGATGATCTGTTAGACAGGACGCGAGTCTTGCTTGCAAGCAGGAGCTCCGATTTGCCGTAGGAGCCAATATGTGTGGCAACAATACTCTGTGCGTACCGGGTTAAAACGAAATGAAACCGATCCTTTTATGTCCAACAAAGTTTTGATAGATTATTTACACTCCTGCCAAAGTCCGGCGCTTGACATGATCGGGTTTGTTCTCCCTGTCAAGTCACTTTAAACGTGTGGTGCCTAATGCCCCCGATCGACATTCATCTCGGACCGTTTCGGCAGAGTTTTCGATCACTCAAATGAAACCTTGACCTCGGCTCGGCCCGAGTCCTTTTATCCTCGATTAGGGGCAAACCGTATTGGGTACACCTTGTTGGCCGCGGTAGGCTAGAGGTCGTCAGTCGGCTCCGCCAGCCTGTCCAAGCTGATATTTTCTCAATACAATAGTTAAGCGAGCGAGTCCGGGAGCTATAACAGTGACGGTCCGCATTTGTATAGCCGAAATATACGGGAGCTCATCATACCCGGTCATGGCACTGAGGCGAATCTTTCAACTATCGTTGTTTCGATCGGCTCTGCCACCTGTCTCCTTCATTCTCTCAGCACTTTTCGACTGAACATGCAGATGTTTGGATTGCGGTCATCCCCTTTCGTCAATGGCGTGGTAAGCTGGTGGAGGCCTGGTGCTGGTGCGTACAGGTCCAGCTGTATTGTTAGATTGACTTGACCGTTATCTGGAGGGTATCTGTCGACAATCATAGGATGCAGATGAGCTCGACTCTTCGATGCCAGCTCATTTCCGTTAAATTGGGTTGATTATTTGTGAGCGTTGCATGTTTCTTCCCTTCTCTGCACCAACTCGTTTATCGATGCACTTGAACTTCCTAGTTTTCAGATATAGCTAGGTGCTTCATGTATCCGTGAGACAGCCGGTTATACTGCGTGCTTACTTACAAAACTACCTCGACTACCACCACCTCTGACGCTTTGCTGCCGGAAGACCGCCTAATTATAGGAGGCCCCGTTGAGATAGAGGCAAGCACAGGTCGACAAAATTTCTATTTATCACGTTATTACGTTGGACGATGTGAGCGCCATACGTTTTCGTTCGTACCGATCACATCTCAGAATTGGGATTGACGTTCACCCGCAGGTGACGTTGCGAATATCAACTTAACATGTTCACTTACGAGTCTTTTCCTCGGGATTTCCGATAATGGTTGATTCGCACTTCTCCATGAAATTTCAAGGGATACATAGCGCAGCTAGAGTATTAGATCCATTCTACCCGTACTTATGCCATCGGTGTGTGATGTCTGTAGTCGCTGAGGCTAGGAATTTTGTCTACTTGTAGCATTCCACTAACCGAATGTGGGAGCAGTATGAAATAGAATCGTGTAAAACGAAATGCACATGGATCTTGTCAAAAAGCTACGACTGTGGATGAGCGCTAGGCCGCAGCGAACGAATTGTCAAGATAGGGGCGAGCCAAACATGCACAAGCTCCCCTCGAGGTGACATACTGCACCACATGAAATGCTTTGCTGAAACACGGCTACCCTCCACAAAGGCATCACTTTTTTGTATGTCGGTCTTCATGCGCTTCTGGGCCAATAAGCCTCGTGTGCCCTTACTACGAAGTCTGAATAATTATTTTGAGAGCAGATGATCAGCCAACGATTTGTTGTGACCATGTTTTGAATAGCGGCAAAATATCTCTATCATCAGTCATATTCCTATAACCGCGTTTATGACATTCAACAAAAGGCTATATGCTGTTGGAGTCTCGGAAAATAACATTGTACTATGCATTTACAAAGGTTCGCAAAAGTCAAATGTTCACCCACTTGGATATTGTCATATTCGGTTGGTATCGGTACATGAGCTGATCTCTCGTCTGGAAAACTCGAGGCTTGGGGTAGAGGATGCTAGAGATTTTGCTGGAGGTAGTCGCCACGTAATCTAGGGCTGACACGTATGCATTACTGTCACACTTGTAATCGTGTCTTTGTCACGTGTAATAGAGGAGTGCCGTCACGCATCACAGATGCCACGTCGCTTGCAAATAATAAAACCCAAGTGAGGCGCGCAACCAAGCTTCAACGCAAACCACATTCAGGTAGCAGCATGAGCGGCTGTAAGTACGGTGCTGGCAGCTCGGAAACGCTTATTGACGCCTCCTGCACATAACAGTCCGATTCCTCAACCTCGTCCGGCCGTTCCTTCCCCTGCTCCCCGAGGTTTCTTCGCCAGAGCGCAAGGCACGTACAGCGCACACGCAAAAAGACAAAAACTGACCTTTCTGCAGATTCCGTTCAACCACAAGATTCTATGGACCGCCGTCACGCTCCTTGTCTTCCTGGTTTGCTCCCAGGTCCCGCTCTACGGCATCATGTCCTCCGACTCGTCTGACCCTCTGTACTGGATGCGAGTCATCCTTGCGTCGAACCGAGGCACGCTCATGGAGCTCGGTATATCGCCCATCGTCACTTCTGGCATGATCATGCAGCTGCTTGCCGGCGCGAACCTCATTGAGATTGATTTTAATCTCAAGGAGGATCGTGCGCTCTTTGGTGCCGCCCAGAAGCGTGAGTAAAAGTCTTTTTGCATGCGCACGTGGCACCATAGCTAACATCTTATCTAGTCTTTGCTCTCATCATCTCTGTCGGCCATGCTACCGTATACGTCCTGACTGGCTTGTATGGCCAACCGTCCGAGCTCGGTGCCGGTGTCTGCCTGCTCCTCATCCTCCAGCTCGTTGTGGGTGCATTGATCGTCATTCTCCTCGATGAGCTCCTCCAAAAGGGATACGGTCTTGGCTCTGGTGTCTCGCTCTTCATTGCGACCAACATTTGCGAGAGCATCGTTTGGAAGGCGTTCTCCCCCACGACCATAAACACCGGACGTGGCCCCGAATTCGAGGGTGCCATCATCGCTCTGTTCCACCTCCTCTTCACCTGGAACGACAAGTCCCGCGCACTCAAGGAGGCCTTCTGGAGGGAGCGTCTCCCCAACATCATGAACCTCTTCGCGACCGTCGTTGTCTTTGCCGTCGTCATCTATCTCCAGGGCTTCCGTATCGAGATCCCAGTCAAGAGCAACCGTTTCCGTGGCCAGCGTGGTAGCTACCCCGTCAAGCTCTTCTACACCAGCAATATGCCCATCATGCTCGAGAGCGCCTTGACCAGCAACGTGTACATCCTCAGCCAAATGCTCTTCAACCGCTTCCCCGAAAACCTCTTCGTCCGCCTCCTCGGTGTTTGGGAGCCTCTTGAGGATTCTCAGCAACTCATGGCCAAGTCCGGTATCGCGTACTACATGTCCCCACCCCACACTCTCAAGTCTGCCATCCTCGACCCAATCCACACCGCGGTCTATATCACCTTCATTCTTACTGCCTGCGCGATGTTCTCCAAGACCTGGATCGAGGTTTCTGGCTCTGGTCCCCGCGACGTCGCCAAGCAGCTCAAGGATCAGCAAATGGTACGTTCGTATATGAGTTTGTCTTAGCGTGTACTAACGACCGATTCTATCAGGTCATGGCTGGACACCGTGAGGGTAGCATGTACAAGGAGCTCAAGCGCGTTATCCCGACTGCGGCTGCGTTTGGTGGTGCCATCCTCGGCTTGTTGTCTGTCGCGGCGGATCTCATGGGTGCGCTTGGAAGCGGAACTGGTATTCTGATGGCCGTCACCATCATCTACAGCTGTACGTAACCTATTCCTCCTAACAAGCCACGAATGTAACTGACAGACTCGCGTATAGATTGGGAAATCGGCATGAGGGAGTCTGGAGGTCCTGAGATGGCTGCACTAGGCGATCTCATGTAAGTTGCGGATGGAGATGGGGAAGGAGCCGAGGTGTATTAGCATAAAATCATGAAGGTTGTAATGGGGAAGCGGGCTGTAGGCTGTGTACCAAAAAGTATCCCGTTCGATTTAATATATGGATTGTTGGGACTTTGTATTTGTTCGCCAGCGATAATAAAAAATCGATCAAAAAACAAACCAGATTAATTACCGTGTGAATGTGTGTGTCAGACCTGTTTGTCATCAATCTTTGGCATTGGCCTAGACTCGCCGTTTTGTTCCTGCCACCACCCGTAGGCACTACAACAGGTATACTGCTTAATTCTTCCTCGGGCTGCGCTCTTGACAATCCAGTCTGTCATCCACAACCAAAACCTTGACCTACAAACTTTTCTCTGGGTTCAATGTTTTCGCAAGCGCTATCATACTCGTTCAAGTCTTCATGTCTTCACATTTTTCATACAATATGATCCCGTTTATCCCCCCAGATCATGTTTGCGCCGCAGTCGGAAGTTCCACCCGGATGCAGTCCTTCACTGCTCGATCCCAAACTTCACTTCCCGCGCAAAGGGTAGTCTCATTTCCAACAACAATCCTGCCTAGCTGAGCTCTCGTAAGAGCAACGTTGAGGCGTCGTTCGTCCTCGAGGAACCCAATGTCGCCACTCGGATTACTCCGCACAGTGGTAAACACGATAATCTCAGCCTCTCGCCCTTGAAATCCGTCGATCGTATGAACACTTGTATTGGCGGCCAGGGCCGGATGAGTTTGCAACTGCGCGCGAAGGAGGCGGACTTGGCGTGAATAAGGTGAGAGGATAGTTACGCTCAGTGGCGTTGTGGCGTTCTGAGACTGTTCCGTGTTAGTAGGTGCGTGTTCGGAAGATGCCGAGGCGTTGCGGTTCGTTCGCAATAGTTCTAGTATGCGTATCACAGCGTCCGCTTGACTGGTATTTTCCTTGGACGGTCCCTCGTATGACTCTTCGCCTTTACACGAGACAAAAACGTTGGTGTTCAAGGTTTCGCCAGTTCGCGGCCAA
>JAYRCO010000945.1:0-15090 GCA_037042815.1 Ceratobasidium papillatum | reverse complement strand
TCCACGATCCCGCTAAAGTCCCAATTCCAGTTGAAGCGCTATTGAGTACCTTCGGGTCCTGGCAGCTCACTGTATAAAGGGTTAGGGCCAATCGCATCTTGGAACAAGCTTTGGCCAACTACTCTCTACCTTTGACTAAAGGGGATTGTTTTGGTCTCTTTTGATCTTGTCTTCTACTATCTGATTGAGTACCCTCGGGGGAACGCACAAGTAACCTTTTAAGGTGAATGCAATCCGTCAAAATTCCCTACCTATCCAACTAACATCCCATCCATCTTCCGGAGTGGTTCCATTGTCAAGCCACCTACTGCCGCCTGTGCAACACTTGCCATATCAAATTGGAGAAAAAATATATCTCAGGCTGTCGACTCTTCCACTTTGCTCTTGAATCCGCAATCAAGAATGCTGGTCACCCAGTCCAGAATTGGCGTGTGTGGGTCTTCGCAGCAGTAGACAAATCTTGTGGACGGTGAGTCTTTGTATCATCGAGCAAGGCATTACTCAGAGACCTTGCGGTCCGCGCCCTCCTTCCCCAAAAAATCTAGAAAACTGGCGTCTATCAAGAAGGACCCAATTGAATCCCTACTACAAAGGGTCAAAAAACTCGAGCAAGAGGTGCAGTATTATAGGGGATGAATTGAAACTTCATCGAACAAAAATACCTTTTTGAATCGTCTGAACAACAAATTACAGGAGTCGTTGGATGAACAAACCCGCCTGCCAACCAACCAGGCGATTTGAATTCATCAGTACAAACAACAAATTTTCCATCTCCTTCCCCATCCTAACTTTTTGAACGCTCAGTGGCCTGTGTCCGTCAACTCCAACTCAGAGCCAAGCTTGCCCACCTCTGTGCCAGAAAGCAATCTGGGCCCAGGCCAAGACAAAGCGTAGACAAGAAGCTCGTCCTTACCGAGTGGCCAATTTTATATTGGGTAGAATACAAAGCGGATACTGTACCAATCGAAACACCACTCGGTTTCACAGGTCAAAAGGAAGTCACATATTTTGAAATTTGGAAAGGAGACTTGTTGTTGTTTGTTCGGAATCATCCAAAATATTTCCCTGAAAACTCGCACTTGAATAATTTTGTATTGCCTTACCGCCTGCATTGTTGCAACTAGAATCTGATCCTTGTTTTTTGAAAATCATGGTGACCAATCCACCTTGGCAAAACATGAACAACAAAGAGAGGATTGCGTGGCTATGTGGAGCAATGGGGGCATTCACCACCCAAATTACGAATTTAGAAACACAACTATCTGGTCCAATGACCACGGACCGCCAACATTTTGATGGTCAACTCACGGCCGCTTCAGGCCATATCTGACATATACAAACCAAGATTGCAACCATCCAAACCAACCTAGGGGTCATTAACGGCACTACCACACAATCCTTGGGATTAATCCAGAACTTACAACCTGGCCAAGGACCAAACCCGCAGGGTCAACCCCAAGGGCCAAATCCAAAAGGTCAGCCCCAAGGAGGTAACCAAGCTCCTAAGATCAAAATGGGTAGCCCCAATAAGTTTGATGGCAGCAATCGAAGCAAAGCGACAAAATTCATGGTCGCATGTTGACTGTACGCCTGCACCATGTAGGCAAACGAGACAGCGGATAGCCAAATTACCTGGATAGTATTATCTATCCGGCACCACACTTGTTTGGGCAAATAAATACTTCAAACAAGAAATTATTAACAACCAGAATTATCCCTGGTTGCATGATGAAACATTGTTTTGGCAAGAATTCCAGAAGCGCCACGGAGATGCCAACCAAAAGGAAAACCGTCAAACCAAGACAGTTCAGAAATTTGTTACATCTGTCCAGACTTACGTGTTGGGTCTCAACTACAACAAAGACGCATTGAAGGATTTGTTTTATGATGGATTAGCAGAAAACATCCGTACCACCATGTTGTCCCAAAACTTTGATGCAGACGCACGCTGGACTAGGGGGTGACCGGGGGTATGCCCCTGGTGTGTAGTTGTGTGCACTCGGTAGTGTTATCTCATCGCTTTCCACCACCTCACACACACGTCTCCACCGTGGTGACAACTGTGGACCAAGCACCCCCTGCCGCCTTCCGCTTGGCCATCTACTACATACCTCTTTAGAGGAGGGGCTCGAGGTATACGACCTGCGCATACAGGTTTCAGCGCGTTCAGCGCGTATTCAGCGTATTTAGGCTGACATCCAGCTTTTCCTTTTGTTTTCCGCGTTTCATAGTTTGACTACTAGTCGAATCGAAGCACTCTGCTTTGTCTGCGCTTCATTTGGCCGCTCTCTCGCTGCCAAACTCTCTTCGAGCACAACTTACTTCTCTGAGCTCCCGTTGGGCTCGTATTCTGTGATACTCAGTTGCTCCGCCCAACACTTGTCCAGCAAGTTCTTGGACATCCTCATACAACTCTGTCCCGACGCATCTTCGCGTCACAACCTGCTATACGTGTTTTCGTCGACGTACCACGTTTTTCCAGTCGATTTACGTTTTTAGCCTCGTTCCTACACTCTGTAAGATGCATACATCCTGCAATTCCGGAGGAAACAGCCCTCCTGATGATACGTACTGAAAACGGTCTATATAAACGTACTCACATTTTTGACCAGGATATTTACATAGACCGTTTTTAGTACGATCCTGAAAGGCTGTTTTGAAGTAGTCCCAAAAGCCGGACGCTACCTGCGGACTTCTAGTAATCTTTTAGCTGAATATCATGTGGCTGTTTCTTACGGAACTTCCATATGTTATCCTGGCACAGTGACACTGATCTTGACCCCAGGCACTGCGCTTGTCGTCGGATCACCTTCTCGTGTGTCTGCTTTTACGTTTTATATATTTTCCCCCTTCCCCAATGAACGACTCTCAGGATCGTCGCATGGTCGATCTGTTCGAGATGGAGCTACGACGCAAAGCCGAACTTGACCCGGGTAACGAATGGGAGCTGGTCTGGTTCCTCGGACTCCCGCTCGAGACCCGCTGCAGCTATATGCACATCCTCGAAGCTCGGATTGATCAAGACTCAAGGCGTCAATATCTTTTTCGACAGTCGTGCTACCGTCAACGGAACTGGCGTCAACCTACCACCTCGTGTATGCATATTGGCGTGTCTCAGGAGCCTCTATCGCATAGCTGGAGTTCACTCAATCGTCGCAAGCGCCGTAGACCTGCGCGATACCGTCGACGCAAGCCCCGTTTGTCGCATTCCAGGCATATCCAAGAGGCTCCACCCGTTCCCATAGATCCCAATCCAGTCCCCACTTGTCCACCCACCCCCGAAGGTCCACGTGACGCAATTCAAGATATCACAGATGTCGTGCTTCAGGCCCGAGGTTATGATCCCATGACCGGGGACCGAGAGTACAGCTATACTCCTTGTACACTTTCAGTTCCGCCGGAACCCGTTAATTATCCACCGTTTACACTCTACCCACCCGAGAATTCAATCCCTGTTGACGGCAGATATATCGATCCAATTTTGGCCTATTTGGTTGCAGCTGGGCATTATTATCGTAATCCCTGGGAGCAGTATACGTTTTGGGATGCGGCGGTGGCCATTTTCGACATGGATGATGCGGTGCCAGGATTTCTAGATTGCTTAGTCAATGTGCTGTTTCCGCACGGGCTTGACGATATCACGGCTGCGATGCACGTAAACCGGTACTCACATCTAATCACGGATCTCGTCCGCGGTTGGGGAATCGTGCCTGAATGCTGGGCTCGCAACGAAATGGAGCCGCCGGAGCCTCATTTCCACAGGCTCCCCAATTGCCCTTGTGGAGTTCTCTGAATGCTGAATAGTGGTTTCACGTGATTGTCCAAGACTCGAACATTTTTCTCTCCCTTTTTATATATATTCTTTCCTGTGTGTACATAGCTTTGAGGTTACGTCCGAGGGCGGCCGTTGTTTTTGTGGGGGGGCACCTGGACTAGGGGGTGACCGGGGGTATGCCCCTGGTGTGTAGTCGTGTGCGCTCGGTAGTGTTATCTCATCGCTTCACACCACCTCACACACACGTCTCCAACGCACATACAACCAGGTGGTGGAGCACGCATTGCTTATAGATCAACGACAATTCCCCTACAACACACATCACAAGGCCACACACTCCTCATCCTTGTCAACCCCCAAAACCAACAACAATGCAACCAAGGTAACAACTGTCGAAACCAAGACTAAGAGCAAACACTTTAACAAGGGCAATTGTGTCTACATGACGGGACCAGACGGAAAGGCGTTGAAAAGGAAAAATTTTGAACATAGGGAGGAATAACTGTGGTTTTGCATCCCCCACAGTACAATGGGATGGAAACAAGGACAAAGTGCAGTTGGGGTTCTGGGACCTGAAAAAAGATAATAATCCACCCTGGGTGGACCTGAATGCAATGGACTTGGACTCTGCGGGAAAAGGAAAAGGAAAAAGTGTGGGAACCTGTAACAACTGCAGAGGAAAAGGGCATTGGGCAAAAGATTGTCCATTGAACAAGATGTCCGGATTCGAAGCAGAATTAGAACAACCCAGCTCAGATGAAGAGTCGGGAAAAGAAGACGCCTGAATTGTACCAGGGGGGCGGTTTTGGGCGAAATGTTATCTCAAGTGGTTTCGGAAAACAAATGTAATAGTTTAGAATGTTTGTCATTAGGCAACTAACCACAACTCCAGTTTTATTTCCGTGCTTTACCACTTGAGACTACCCCAAAAAGGAAACAACGTATACAATGAAAGATTTCCAAAGATGGGCAATGGTGGACTCCGGAGCCACATCCATTTTTATACATCAACGGCTGGTAAAACAATTCCGCATACCAGTGCAAAAATTATCTAAATCCAAGAAACTCAAAGTCATTGACAAAAGGGAAATCAACTCCGGAGCAGTTGATTGTGATTGTACCTTTGAATTACAGCTCATGTCATGCCCCAGAGGCTGACAACGGATTAATCCTCATTTTATAGTTCTTTTATATTTTCTCTAAGTCAGGTTTATTCTCTTTTATCTGATTATATGCGTCGCCACCTTATAGCCACGGCGCTTAGATGTGTTAGTCATCATTTGTATCTCACCTCGCTAGTTAAGCTGTGTTCGTATCTCGTCTCACTATTATTCTCGTAGTTACATCTCACCTCTGTGCTGTATGAGAATATGTACACGGTCTTCATGCTGAATATATAATGGGAGAGTCTGAGTGCCTTATGCCTCAGAACTTGACCTCCTATCTACCTACATATCCACCTCTACCCTAAGTCTTATAGACAAAGGTTCTGCCCAGGTCCTAGTACCAAGTGCACTTTACTTTATACTCTTTGGAGTCTTGTTCGTGTCTCGGCCCCTCTTAGGCTTGAGATCCCCAGCAGCCCCTTTAGCTGTCTGGATTATTGTCATACCGTGGTGGGTATTGACAGCTCAGGGAACACCAGGGAATTATCAGTGCATATATTGTAGACATTGGAAAAATTATCTGGTATTGGGAATGTCCCAATTGAACACACACAATCCAAATATTGACTGGAAGGAAAAGAATGTCTATTTTTTATCCAAATATTGCACCGAGAATTGCGGCAAAAGCCACAAACCAATCACTTCACCAGAACAGGCGTAACTAGAATTATTGCCGCTCTCTGTCATACCAGAAAGGTACAAGGAATCAATGTGGTATTTGCAGATCCAAATGCGGAGGCAAATCTGTTGCCGCCACATGGATATGATCTGGCAATCAACCTCAAACCAAACGCAGTACCTAGACACGGGCCAATCTACAGTGTGGGTATCAAGGAAGATATTGAGTTAAAAAAGACAATCAATAGGCAATTGGCGGTAGGCCATCTCCGACCCTCCAAATTTCCCATGGCGTCACCAGTAATTTCTGTGAAAAAGAAGAATGGCAGTTTACGAGTGTGCGCCAACTTCAGGAAATTGAACAACATGACGGTCAAGAATGCATACCTGCTGCCTCATATCAAAGACCTCATCAAAATATTGCAGGGCGCTGAAATATTCACTAAACCGGACCTACAGTCAGGTTACAATCTAGTACGCATCCAAAAGGGACATGAATGAAAAACAGCTATAAAAACCAAACATGGACTATTTGAATATACCGTTATGCCTTATGGGTTGACCAACACCCCAACGGCCTTCCAAAATTTCATGAATGACATTTTCCGGGATTTATTGGACATTACCGCCGTCATTTACCTGGACAACATCCTAATATTCTCAAAGATACCGGAAGAACACAAGGAACATGTCAAGGAGGCTTTGCGAAGGTTGAAGGAGAACAATCTATATTGCGCGTTGGAGAAGTGCCACTTCCATGTCACAGGAATTGACTATTCAGGAGTCATATGACGGGATTCAAGTGGACCCAGAAAAGATTGCCAAGGCCATCGATTTTGATGCACCAACTAAACTGGTTGAGCTCCAGGCGGTATTGGGTTTTATTAACTTCTACCGAAAATATGTGAAGGACTATTCCAAATGAGCTAAGAAATTGTTTGAACTATTGAAAAAGGACGTTCCTTGGCATTGGAACGGAGAACACCAAGCAGCTTTTGACAATCTTAAGTAAGCTCTGTCCTCGGCACCATTGTTGACACAGCCTGATCCAACAAAACCATATTATTTAGAATCGGACGCATCAGACTATGCAACAGGTGCAGTCTTGTCACAATACGCAGAAGATGGGTTCTTGCACCCAGTGGGATTCTTCTCAAAATCCATGGATGAATATGAGAGGTGTTACAATATATACAACAAGGAATTACTTGCTATTGTATACGCTTTGAAACATTGGCTTCACCTGCTTGAAGGAATGGAGGCCCTGATTGAGATTATCTCAGATCATAAAAACCTTGAGTATTGGGAATCTGCAAAGGAACTGCACTGCAGGATTGCACGATGGCAAGAATTATTATCCCGACACAACTTCAAAATTTTATACATTCTGGGGAGTCAAAATAAAAGAGCGGACCTGCTCTCAAGACTTAATAAACACCGTCCTGGAGGGAGGGGTGAAAGCCAAGCTTTGCTCAGCCCAGAGTGATTTTTTGAATTCATCGTAACTCGACAAAGCAGGCATTGTTCCAGAGCATGACCTGGAACAGATGATCCGCAATGCTATCCTGGCGGACGCTGAACTAGAAAAGATCATCAAGCTCCTGGAATTGAACAGAGATATCCCTAATTGGGAATGGGACGACGGACTACTGCGCTTCGAAAGAAAGATCTACCTACCGGCAGATAGAACACTTCGGAAACTGATACTGGAGAGCCGGCTTGAAAATGTAGCGGCAGGACACCCAGGACACTTCAGAACTTACGCACTGTTGCAACAGAAATTCACCTGGGCATCCATGAAGAAGGCAGTCAACAAGTATGTATCACACTGCAAATCATGCATATGTCATAAGCATAGCAACCAAGTGCCACCGGGATTGCTAAACCCTATTCCACTACCAGAGAAACCATGGGAAGAAAAAACTGATGATCTAATTGTGGGACTCCCACCATTGCAAGGGTTCAACGCCGTATTCACTGTGGTAGATTGTTTGACAAAAATGTGCCATTTCACTCCTATGCATTCAACAGCCAACGCGGTGAACATCGCAAACCTATTTGTGACATATGTGTGGAAGCTACACAGCCTTTCCCGCAAAGCCATTTCAGATTGCGGCCCCAACTTTGCATCCCAATTTCTACGTCAATTGCACAAGCAGTGGGGTGTACAACCCTCATTTTCCACAGCCTTCCACCCACAGACAGATGGTCAGTCTGAACGGGCAAACCAATACGCAGAAGGGTACTTGCAACATTATATTTCCCATTGTCAGGACAACTGGGTTGTTCTAATTCCTTTGGCTGAATTTGTCTACAATAACAGCACCAATGCATCATCAGGCAAAACTCCTTTCTTTGCAAACTATGGTTTTCACCCCAGATTTGTAATTGAGGATAAAGAGGAACAAGAAATGCCAACTATAGACAAACTCGCCACTTGGCTGCAGAAGGGACACAACAAACTCAAGGCTGCGTTAACAGTGGCGCAAGACCACATGAAAGAATACTATGACTGGAAACACCGCAAGCCTGCAAAGATCAAAGTTGGCAACAAGGTTTGGTTAGACACTCGTAACCTGTCCACTTCCAGGCTGTCGAGAAAGCTTGCTGACAAATGGACCGGTCCTTTCAAGGTCTTGGCAAAAGTTGGTGCACATGTGTGCAAACTCAAACTGCCCCACCAGATGAAGGTTCACCCGGTCTTCCATGTCTCACTTCTCACACTTCACCGCGAAGACCCATTTGACCGTGAACCACCTCAACCTCCACTAGTAGAAACACCAGAAGGAGAAATTCAATGTGAGGTTAAACAAGTCCTGGACTCTAGAAGGCATTGGGGTAAGATCCAATACCTTGTCAAATGGTTGGGATATAACAAACAAACTTGGGAAACGTGGGAGCACTTTAGTAATACTAAGGAGATGATCACCAACTTCCATCAGGGCCACTTGAGAGCGCTGAAGCACCCTCGTGCTTAGAGGGGGGGACGTGTCATGACCTGACACGGTTATATTCCTTATTTTCATATTTCTTTTATTCTTGTTATTTCTTTCAGACACAGTTTCCTTGTTAGGCACATTTGTATCACATGACTTCTGGAACGTTCTAGATTAGTTAGTCATCCTATTTCAACTCAGATGTGAAATAGCTTATCTTGTAGACCCTTCTATTGGATATGTTCAGGCTTCTATTCTTGCACCACATGTACATTTGTGTTTGTAGATGGATGTGCTCTGAGATGTATATGACCAGGGCAAGTTTGACGGTGACAGACCAAGAACTTGACCTTCTCTCAACATGAGTTGCGTTTGTTCTTTTGTTCTTTGATTTACTCGTTGCCTCCGACACTGCCTGTGCTCATTCATTGATGTTGAGATGGACCTGATTGGGTGTAAGAATCCATCTTCCACACATTGTGATAAAACAGCACCCGTTGCATAATCCAATTCATCAGTTTCCAGATACCATATGCCACTCGGAAGTGGAATGTGACCGGGTTGTTGAACGGGCTTAGGAACGCAAGCGCCATAGTTTAAGATGGGAACTCCAGAAAGGTTTGATAATGGTGATCAGGGAGAAGGTACAAAATTCACAGTAGCCTGTCGACTACACTTTTGCACAATGCTCTTCAATGAGACAGCCAATAGCAGAGTCACATGGATAGTCTCCACCTGTTGGGCACTGCCCTGGTATGGGCAAACTGATACTTCAAACAAGAAATCATCAATAGCCAAAATCACCCGTGGTTGCATGACAAAACACTCTTTTGGCAAGAATTCTAAAAACGCTACAGCAATGCCAACCACAAGGGGAATTTCAAAGACCGTGATCAAAAAAGTCAAACAAACCAAGACCGTCCAAGAATTTGTCACCTCTGTCCAGACCTACGTGTTGGGACTTGATTGTGGCGGAGAGGCATTAAAAGAGTTCTATGACAGACTATTGGAATATATCTGCACTACTATGTTGGCTCAGAACTTTGACACAGATGCACATATGTACCAAGAAGTTACTGAGTGGTCCCTGCTTATAGATTGCCAACAATTGTCCTACAAAGCTCATCACATACGTCAGGAAAAACCTCAGTGGCAAGTTTACCCATGTTTGGTAAACTGGGAGTGTTACATAGCATTAGGCAACCCCATGGCAAATAACACCAAATTTGCCCCATTTACCCCTGTTTTCCCAGGGTAAATGGGGGAAAATGAGGTAAATAACAGTAAATTTGAATGGGGGGGGATAGAAAATGGGGTAAATGGGTAAATATGAGTAAATAACAGCAAATTTGCTTGGGGGGTTTGAGCCACTTCAGTAACCGTCGTGACGATCAACCGACCCTCGTCGCGTGGCCGACGTAACATGTTACCAACCCATCGTCGCGTCGACGACCTTGAGCGACCCATTACCCAGGTCGCGACGATGGTCATTGGAGCGACAAGCTTTTTTGTAAAGCTGTATTTCCTGCTCATTTGTGCATGTAGCTCAGTATCTACAAGCGTTATTATGGTTTATAGACCTTTATTCATAGGTATTGATACATGTGTTGAGGGATACACCTCTTGTTTATGTATAGGCGTCGTGACGTTGAGTCAGTACCTTCCAAATGCATGAGCTGTTTGACAATAACCAACATTTAACCCGGCGCAGCTGTGAATATCTTGATGCTTCAATCAATAGTCGTATACATCCACACCTTAGCATGTAGTAGTTGCAGTGTATCATGAGAACATCATGATGACGTACCACAAGAGCGCTACAGCAATATATCATACCTGTGTTACAACAGTGGAACTTTGCAAAGATGTGCCACATAGGTCTGGTAGCTAACATTCAACATCTTATTTGGCATGTACCATTTTGGCATACTGAATCATCAATTGGGCAGTCCTGAGGCTCCTTATATGCGTTTTCAATCTACCCCAACCATCTGATCCAGTCGCAACGCTTTGATCCCAGACTCTTGTTAACCCACTCATACAATTTTGAGCTATCACGTACTGATCAGACCAGAAACTAGTACCGTTGGATCCGCATCAACGCGTCGCGACGACCGGTGCTTAGAACAACGGGATTGAACAAGTATTTATTGAGATATGGCTTAAACAAACTAGCTGAGTATCCAGCTCATGCTTTTGTATATCCAGCTGCCTTGTTTCAGCCATATCTCAATGAATACCTGTCCAATCAGATCGCTCTAACGACCAACCAATACGACGCTTTGTCGTGCATTGAACTGTACTATTGAAGATTAGGTTGCTACACTCTTGAATTCATACTCTTACCAACACATCCCAAGCTCTACCAGGACTGAGAAGCTGAAACACAACTACTGCTGATTTATTCCACTGGGAGAGCGTCGCAACGGTTGGTAGCTAGAATGACCAGATTGGCTCAGTGCTCATTGAAACACAGCTGAAATGAACAAGCTAAGCTTGACATGGCTTACCCAAACCCTACACTTACTTAGCAAGTATGGCAATCCGGATACAGAAGTATCTGAGAGTCTCTTCCACTAGCACTGTCATGGATCTAAGCTAGAAGCCGCTAGTCTGATGATTGATGATCTAATTGGGATAGCATGGAGCTAAAGCAGAGCTTCAGCTAGCGCCACAACAAATAACCCCGCCTTGGACGTGGGTTCTCAGCCGGGCGACATCACCCGCCGTCAGGAACCGCTTGTCAGTGACATCTCTCAGGCCGTCCATGCTGCTGCCAGCGGTGCTGAGAACGACTTGGGATGTTGTGTGCCCATTTTGGGGCATACAGACATATGTAAGATACCAGGATGAAGCCGAAACACACATGCAGGCGTTTGCGCTAATAGGTTTGCGCTATTTGAAGCAGATTAAGAGAGCTGAGCTAAGTTCACCGTACTAAGGCTCCCAAAAGTTCAGGTTGGTCACGTTTTGTCAGATGCAAAAAAGATTGGAAAATTAGCCTTTGGCCAATGTGTACAATACAGCACGTATACACATGATTTGAATGTACCATTCGATGTGCGAATGTCGGGCGATCAATTTGATGTCTAGATTGTACCAAACGGCAGAGTACTGGTTGAGAAACTACCTGGACAAAAAGCAAAAACAGAGATATGCTGGAAACAAAAGAAAAAATACCTATTTGACTGTAAGCGCAAATGCATAGTAGTGGTGATGAGCACAACTTATATTTCATCAGTTACCCATATGCTACTGTAGTTGTTATTGGCCATTAGCTGGTTTATGCGACACGTTCCTTCTGGATCGTCGCGACGCTCTTTTAGCACGTCAGCGTGTCGCTTTTGCTGCGTGTCGTCGCGACACTCTCCCAGCGGGTTCAAGTGGAAGTAATGTTTCTACATATGCTCATTCATGATAGATCGCAGGATAGGTCAAATAGAATGTAAGTTAACGTGTGGAGTAGCCAAGCTGCGAGGGGTACAATCAGATGGGCACCAACACGTCGCGACGACCGGTAGTTAGAACTACTCTATTGAATCAGTATTTGTGGAGATATGACCAGAATATGCTTGCTAGGTGTTAGGCTCACATTCATGACCACCTAGCTAAGTTGCTTCTGCTGTATCTACGTTGAGTACCCATCCAATTGGGAAGCAACACAACGACAGTGGCCACAGTGCTGTGGCGCGACTCTGAGGAAACACAATCACGCCCACACTTAGCACAGTTTATGCAGTATAGATCAGCCTCCAGGGGAGGACCAGCATCACTGGAATCTATTGATCAAGTAGGTCATTCTTAGAGTACTAGAAGATGCACACGGCCGCACCGAGTCGAATGGTGGTTGCTGAGATTTACACTCTTCAGTGGGTGGCTTTGCACACTGTTGTGATGCCGTCTCAACTTCATTGCAGCGACGTCTTTGTGAGTTGTTGCAACGATCTCATTGTGCATCATCGCGACGGTCTCAGTATGTTCCTTATTTTATCTCATTTTTAATTGTGCATTTATGGTCGTTTCAAGGCGTAGCCTCAAGTTTCAACATCTGAGGAGAATACAGAAAACAGAAAGAACCGAAGGGACAATGAGAGAAGAGAAAACATTACTTATCACAAGACGACTAAACATGGTGCAAAGCAAAGAACCAGTATTATATACTATAAACTACACTTTAATACTAACAAAGCATATCTGGAAAGCGATGAGTGCGTTTAATGAAGTCAGAAAATGCAGGGAGAGCGTCTTCATTAGAAAAAAGAAAAGAAAGATCAAGAATTTTGCGGCCTGCGGAGACTGGGACTTTGTCGCAGATCTGCTCATATCTTGTCTCACCGCATCCTTTACAGACCGGCGAGTCCACACTTTGGATGGTGTGGAGGTATTGCTGGAGCTGGACGTGACCAGTGATTAGTCTGAAAAGGAGGGTGACTTGGGAGCGATGGAGGTGTGCGGTGTTGCGCAGAAAGTTCTCCAGGCAAATTCCTGGGTAACAAGCTAGGACCTGCTGAGCCAACTCGGTTTAGGCCCAGCCTGCAATCGCAAAACCGTGGTTGGCCTCTTTGAAGAGCCCTTTTGAAATAGCTCCTGTCAAGAATGTTCCTTATTGCTGTGGTGGTGCTGGATGCGAACCTGAGATATTCATCACACTCTTAGATACACATGCACTCATTCAAGCAGAAAATGTTGATTGTGGGCCATAAACATTATTCAGAGATGAAACAGGCACAGCCGTCGCGACGCTTGGCAGTGGATTGCTGTATTTTTGTTATCGATTAATTCTGACAGACTTGTTCACAAGTATTGGCCATTAGCCGAGCCTCTGAGATACATCCACAAAGGTTTCAAGAGACAAATGGAGCTTGCCTGTAGACAGTGAGGCGTTGTAACAGATATGTCAATTTTGGTAGTGGCTAAACCATCATAGCGGTGGCAGCGAGAACAATGAATGGTGGTAGCGATTAGGGCAAGTATGCCAGAGTGCAAACACCCAGCTTGAGTTTGCAATTAGCGTCGTCGCAGCGGCGTCTTTGTGCATTGTTGCGACGCTGTCTGTGTGAGTCATCGCAAAGCTATCTGTGTGAGCCGTCGCATCCGTGGGTAGATAGAGCAGTCTAATTGGACAAGTATTCATGCAGATAGAGGGAAAACAAGCCAGCTAGGCATGTAAACCCGTGATATTGATACTTAACTATTTCGTTTCAGCCATATCTCCATAAATAACTATTCAATCCAGTTGCTCTAACTACGTACCGTCGCGACGTGTTGATGCGCACCCAATGGTATCAATTGCTGCTCGGCTGCTCCAGCCATCGGTTCACACTCTGTGGCATCAATTGAAGGTTCTGAAGGGCATCGATTGAAAGTTCTGAAGGCACTTAAAACATGCTGAACTATTGCTATGCTTGATGCTGCTTGGAGAGCGTCGCGACGACACACAAAGAAAGCGCCGTAACGCTACAGTGGTTACAGCGCTGCAGGTCTAGGCTATGGTCTATATTTCTGCTCCTTATATACACTATGGAGAGGCAATGTGGGACACGATAGACACCCTGGCTGAAGCTGAAGAATGGATGAATATATGCCTAGCTCTGCAGCACTTTAACTGCTGTAACGTCGCGACGCTGTCACAGCACGATTGAACAGCAGGGATAGTTTTGCATGTTTTCAGTGCCTTAGAGCTCATAATGAATGCCATAAAGCGTGAGCCAATGGCTAGAGTAGGCAATCAGCAATTGATACTATTGGATGCAAATTGACGCGTCGCGACGGCCAGTTGTCAGAACTACCAGATTGAATAATTATTCACAGAGATACAGCTGAAACAAGCAAGCCTGATTTTAAACTCACATTTTATATACCTAACTAGCTTGTTTCAGCTATATCTTTGTGAATAGTGACCTAATCAAGTTGATCCAACTGCTGTCTGTTGTGATGCCCTGATCTGCATCCAGTAGTATTGATACAAACCTTGTGGTGTTATTGCATGTAGGGTCCCTTGAAGCTACTCTCATCTCCGCCTTGGGTGGGTGAATTGTGGGCTTGAGCCACCATAATAAATTTGTACATAAAAAACATGCAATCTAAGCCGCTGGTAAGAGCTATATGTGTCAAAATGGAGACATGGCCAGTTCAGAGAGCATGAACCATGATTCAGACATAAAATACAAGTTGTGTGTAGAGGAAAATTGGGAAAAAAAACTATTGGGCGCTCCACCGACCCTCGTCGCAACACACGTAATGTGGCGCTGCCTGGCGCTGACGCGGCAACAATATATATCTGGATTAGTGTGATGGAGATCAAATATCCTATGGGATTGTCGCGACAATGCCCACATATTTTGAGAAATACCCGAGTGAGAGCCAACGCTGTGCATATCACAAGATGTGCCTCATGATGGCAAGTTAAACAGTAGCGTTTACAAGCTAAACAGCGCATCGCTTGACGAGTTATTTCAGAAACTGGATCTGAGACCGTCACGACGATGTGTTGACAGTATCAAGCCATGTCTGACTGATATCTAACTAGTGGCTGAGCCGTTTAGCTCATAATTGACTTAGCGCAGCTCTGAAGAGTCACTTTAGCAACTGTCAT
>JAYRCO010000944.1:0-15097 GCA_037042815.1 Ceratobasidium papillatum | reverse complement strand
GTGAATACGGTAGCGTAAGTTGTATATAACTCACTTTCAGTCGTAATCGTGTTTTAACAAGTTGCCGTCACCTTTTCAGAACTTTGAAGACGAGAATCATCCTTCCCCTGTAATACAGGCAAAAAAAACTGTTCTCAAAGCTGCCAAACAAATTGGCCTACCAATTGCTGTGGTTAGCAATGGAGGCTTTCCCGAGTATTGTTTTATCCCGTATGTCAAACTAGTTGACCTGTTTTGAAGCAGTCGCTAACCTGGACTATTTCAGCCCACTGGGGTATAACTTTGCTGACAAAAAAGCTACAATCTGGGGTGATGGTAATGCGAAGAGCACATGGACGACTGTTGCCTCTGTTGCCCAGTAAGTTCAAATTCACTTTAATTATGCAAAAAATCTAACACTAAAGTTCTCAGATGGGTTGTCAACGTGCTGAAAACTGTCCCGATTGAGCAGCTTCAGAATAAGCATTTCAACATCCAAGGCAACTCAGTCTCACCGAACGAGGTTGTGAAACTCTGGGAGCAGAAGCATAGCGTAAGTTGACTCTGCCTTTCTGTATCTCGTCAATTGATCTTTACTTCGGCCATAAAGGATAAGCTGCAGGTGGACTACCGCCCAATCAAGGAGCTCGAGGATCGAATCAAAGCCGATAAGAACGACTTCTTCGCAGTGTTGCTTGAAGAGTGGCATTCCGGCCGCGGAGAACTCCAGAAGCCTCTCAGTAATGACTTGTATCCTGGCTGGAAGCCCGAGCGCGTAGAGAGTGTTTTGTAGGAACTGGTCGATTATAACGTTCTGTCAATGAACCTATGCTTCATCACTTGCCCACGCGTTATGTCCAATCAAAGATATTTTCACAAAGAAGGTAAACATAGCATATATCTGGCCTTTCCATTAGGTAAGTAGTGGAACTCCTAGTCAGAGTGATGTTTTGGAGCATATTCTAAAGGATACATGCTGTGAGGGCAGAGACAAGGCTGGGGGTGGAAGTATCCGAATCACTCAACCACGCGTCGACGTGTGGAGGCAAGAAAGTCAAGCCTCATACCACCAAAACACTTTTGCCGCGGCAAGAGCATCTTTTTGAACAGATGCCGCTCACATATACACTATCTCGGGTCTTCTAGTGTTTTCAGATGAGGACGCAGATGCACTGGAGCTTGATCAAACGCTCGTGCTACAGAGCGAGGTCGAGATCACTGCTGTGGCAGGCCCTAAAAAAATGGCGACGGCGGCAAAGCACTTTATATCGAATTTCCGTACGCCAAAAATACAGCACGAGGTAAGTTGGGTAGCATGGTCTCGTATGCGCATACACTCATGCCTATTGCGGAGTATCTTCTCACAGTATCCTTGTGGTTCCCTGGAGATGAGTCTATTAAACTGGTTGCGACTCGTTTCCCAGTACAGTTCGTACCAGGGAATGAACACGAGCTACCAAGGTCTGAGGATGTGGTGAATATAACTGGTGATTAGCCGCTAGTATTCCAGGCTAGTAGCATATAATTGTCTTAATATGATGTTTGTTTGGGCAGGCCAATTGAGGTCTACATGGTTGATTGTTCACTGCTAATGGAGATACAAGTAGAAAATAAGCTGATTTATTTGACGGTACAAAATTACATTTACCGCGGGAAATTCATTTTTTGCATGTCAAGCCCTCAGGGGTCTAGTGGCGAATAGGGGTTGGGTATTCTAGACCAAATTGTATAGGCTCGGGACTCGATGACCAAGCTCCGCCGGCGGGCATATTCGCTGAGCGATCCCCACCGCGCTCACCTGACGTTCTGTATCTGCGACTGTTTGTTCCTTAGTAGTATTCTAGGGATATAAAAAGACCCACCCCCTGCTCACGACTTTCTCTCAACCACCACATCCCCACTCAGGTGCCTACCCTATGTTTGGTTTCCTGTACTCCAACCCTACCTTAAAACGACGTACCTGATCATCATAGCCTGTAGTCGGGCATTAGTAGGCGTCTCGGATCCTCTCGTCAAGCTCCACGCTAACAGTACCCCATAGCTTAGCTTACTCCCGCCGCATTGCTCTGTTTATGTATCGACGCAGCTCTTCTGTTCAGCCCATATAATGGTTTTTGTTCAGCATCCAGCAGCTCCCACAGAGGTCCGCCCACCTCTGGCCCTTGCTCATCCATAACACTAACCTTCACCCCTTCTCCAGGCAGCCAGCTTCGTGTAAGACCTCGGTCAGCACATAGGTCGCCGAGCTTGATGCGTCGCTTGTCTCAGGTGCTACGGCGTCCAGAGACATCGGCTGCTCAGCTCACAGGACTGTGCTGCGAGGCGGTCGTGCGCTGTCGGTGTTGTGTCTTTACACGACCCATGGGGTACGATCTCTTCCTTTGATACATGATGGACATGTGGCATTGTAGAGTGCTCGATAATATTGGAATAGTTCTTATCGTGGCCGTACGCTGGTGGTAAGCGCCGTCTCTCCCTCCAGATATCTTTGGCCCCTATCCGCTGACATAATGAGCCACCCCCTTCTCCGAAGTTATATGCCACACAGGTGTTCTTTCGTTTGAACTATATTGTGTCGAGTACCTTCCTACCCACAACTAGCTGGTCTGAAATTTCAAGATCCTATGTTGTGTTCTCGCTATGAATTACGCCAGTGTTTCTGTATATTTCTTCATGTGAAAGTCGTGCACGTTATGATTGCAATTTATGTGGCACTAAAAAGGTAAACTCCGAACCTTGTGTAAACTTCAATCAGAGACTACACCGCAGATGCATGGCTACTCACAGCAGGGTCAGCGATGCCAAGATTCGCCGATTATATGCGGGTAACAGGCCGGACAACAATAATAATTATGCATTCAAGACTCCCAATACAAATGTTCTTACGCCTATCATGTAAAACCCTGCAGCTCCCGAGTTCCGGCTAATTACAACATGCTCACCCTGCATTCTGATCATCATCGGCTGGGGGTGAAACCACCCAAGATACCTCACTCCCTCCTTGACTCGACTTCGTACATCACTGGTATGGCATGTACGTGCGTCCAGGTCCCATTCCGCTGTCTGGCCCATTCCGCTCCAGTCGGGAATCGTACGTGCTCGAGGGTGAGGGATAGCTCACTCCAAAGGTTGAGGAGCATTTGTTCCTTTGAAAGGTGCTCAAGCCAGTGTGCGTGTTCGTATTCGTCGTTTCCGCATGCGTCCAGGTGCCTGAGACGGGGAAGCATTGCAACAATGGGCGCAATAGAGTCTAGGAGGTTCTGTACGGTTTTTAGTGCATGTCTTATGTTGATATAATGCTGAAACTCACAACATATGGAATATGACGGTCGCTCGGTGCCAGAATGTGCAACCCCAGCACCTCGATGCCTGGTAGATTCTCCGCTATGACCTCAATCATACTCGATTGACAAATCACAGTTACGACTCTGAACACTTTAATCGTGGCTGCGCTGGTTTTCAGTAAATGGATCCTTGTTCGTATCATCTCCGTGTTGAGGAATGCGTCGACAATTTTTACTTCCTCGACCGGTCGTCCCGGAACAACTGATGCGACAAGGTCAAGAGTCCCTGAGACTTTGCGCAGGTTGCGACCGTACCGATGGTCTAGAAAGAACGAGCCGACCGGTTGAGTGGGGCCGACAAGATGCAGTTCCGTGAGACTAGATTGGAGGACGAGAAAACCGTGTAAAGGTCGGGGGTCGCATGTGTCACAAGAAAAATATTTGAGTGAAAAGGGGCAGTCAAAGAGAATGTCGGTCAGAGATGCACCGAGAACGCGGAGTTCAAGGTGGGTGAGTTTGGAGAGTTGACGGAGCATCGTGCCAACAGGAGCAATGACTGAATTAGGGAGCTTCCAGGTTGTGGTGGCGGGAGAAGGTTGTAATTCGATGCGTAGGCGATGTACAAGGCCTGCAAGCTGTGGGCGACGAACGAGTGTAGAGCAGCATTGACTAGTTGCGACAAGTGAGTTGGGGTTGCCCATCACATCCAGTGTGATGACATCAACTAGTGATATGCGGCCGTATAGGACCCGAACCCCAACACTGTATAACCTTTGGCAAACTCGGACAATGTACGTGAGATCTTGTTTGCTGACATCCTTGAGTGGGGTATTAGGATCATCCCAGAGGTAGTCTGAAACGACTCGCCTCCATTATGACGTTCAGAATCTCGTTCGGCAGGCATGTCACGCTCCGACGGCTTTCTACTAATCACTCTATATATAAACCCCTCCGACTCAGCTAAAGGAGACTACTCACCATGAGGTTCAGACACTACCTGGACCGGCTCGTGCACGGTCCCGCCAATACTCAAGCGCCGGGTCACATGGAGTGGCGTGAACGACGGAAATATACACCTCAGCGCCAAGGGGCTCCCTAACCACCACATCGACGATCTCTCAGTCAATCGAGTTACTACCAAAGTCGGACCAAAGTAAGACTTACGTATAGGAGGTGACTTGGTAAGCAATGCGCCGTGTGGGGTCGAGAGCAACATAACTGGGAGTGTGGGTGGTTCGTAGTCCAGAGGAGCGAGCGGTTAGGATAGTTCCTTAATTATAAGAAACAGAGACTTGGTCGCCACCGAGACTAGACCGTCGAGGCGAAAGTATATACGCCTACGTGGGTGGTCCTTGGTCCTTGGTATTGGGATCGGATCATGCACGTTTAGTGTAAACGACTGCGGCCAAATCCATTTGGGCCGCCAGCCAATGGACGGTGTCACGGGCAGCTGCCCGGGAGCTCCAAGTCCACTCATAACGGATATAAGAGCGCGAACGGACAGGATGGCTGTTTAATTTGATCAACTCGAACTGATCCAAGGCATCAATCGGCCGGCGGGTGGAAGGCGCTTGACCTTGAGAGGTAAGCCTACCCCACCTAAAGAGATAGTTTCAACGGGCCGGGTATCCACGTATCGATATAACTAGACCTATGTACACGAGTCGGGACCGCACCGCTCTCCGTGTCGAACGGAGGGTGTGTATAAGACTGCCAAGCGTAGCGAAGGAGCAGGTATAATTGCCATAGGCCAGTCTCAACTGAGGGGAGCTTGCTCAGACGCGAAGACCTCGTCTGAAACAAGATCGACGTTCCATGGTTTCCGCCGGAGCGCTCGCAAATTGTGATCAGAATACTGCAATGCCTAGTACAAAATAGGACGAATTGTTGCGATCACCCGATCCAAGATCCAGCAGCGGGTGGTGGTGGCGCACAGCACAAACAATAGGCGCTCGCGTCATGCTGACGTCCGAATTGGGGCCGACGCAGGGACGGGCGTGCTGAGTCATCCCCTCACGGCTGCCGAGAGGATGCTCGTCACTTGGCCGAGACCGAGATGAGGAAACGGCTACTAAAACGATTATCGTTCAGCAAGTCCCACGCCTCCCAACCTCCCCAACTGCTCTTAACCCCGCCTCCCGCTTGTCTGACTCCCGATAAACAAGTCTATAACCAGTATGGTATCACCCAATCACGTTTGGACTGAGCCTGCGCCGGGCGTCGCCCCCAAGCCGCGCGTGTACAAGCCCGAACAACAGGCTATGATCGACGAGCTACGAGAAGTACGGCTCCGATTCTGCGGCTTGCTGTTTTCTGACTATTTTTACTCAGTACGCCAAAACGATCATGCTCCCCAATTCGGATCCGTACTATGAACATGAGCGACATTGGCTACTGGACGATCCCGAGTGCTGTGGGCGCTACATGCGAGCCGCCAAGTGGAAACTCGACGATGGCAAGAAAAGGATCAAGGGCACACTCGAGTGGCGTCGCGAGTTCAAGCCGGACCTTATCCCACCTGAGGATGTAAGGATCGAGTCAGAGACAGGCAAGATGTGAGTTGGAGTTTATCCCGTCAAAACCGGTGGCACACGAGCTGCAGAGTGCGCTCATCTCATGCGAGTATAAGTATGGTTGCCTGTTTAACCTGGAGCATGCTCGCAAGCGTCTTGTTGCTCGTGGCCGTCGGGCTATTTTCCCCGTTGTCGGAGCTGGGTGCTGATCAACTGAGTGACTGTCGATAGCATCCTAAACGGATTCGACATTGATGGCCGACCTATCTTGTATATGCGACCCGGAAGGGAAAATACAGAGACGAGTCCTCGACAGATCCGGCACCTAATATTTTGCTTGTGCGTATTAGAACATTTTACTGAGTCAACCAAGCCGCCTAACGTTGCCCGCGCAGAGAGCGAGCCATCGATTTTATGCCTCCCCAACAAGACTCCATGGTGATCGTTGTGGACTATAAATCGACGACACTGAAAACAAATCCGTCGATTGGAGTCGCACGAAAGGTATGCTGCTCGATAGTTCTGCCCGTGTTATGCCTCGTATTGAATGCTGGCATAGGTTCTAAACGTTCTCCAACAACATTATGTTGAGCGACTGGGACGTGCGATTGTCGTCAACCTTCCTACGCTCCTGAACTTTTTCTACAAAGGCATTAGTCCGTTCCTCGATCCAGTTACGAGGGACAAGGTCCGTACTATTTTGAGCTCAAGCTAATACACATAGTGTTCTGACGGGTACTGGTTATGTCTAGATGCGCTTCAACCCTAACCTCGTAGAGCTCGTACCGGCATCCCAGCTAGATAAAGATCTAGGTGGAGAATTCCCGTTTGCTTTCGAGCCTGTTAGTTATTGGGAGCAGATCGTCTCGTGTGTATTTACTCTTACATATTCAACGCGTACTAATACGGCAGGGTATATAGTCACTGCAAGCTTAACCCAGATGGCTCACATCGACGAGAAGCGACAGGCAAGACGGATGAGCGACCGCCGGTCGATAGTGAAAAGCTGAAAGAGGAGAAAGAGGGCACTGAATCGTATGTTTACCTTCTAAATCCAGTTATTATAAACTAAGATTACACTGACAGTAAATACTCCACTTCGCCAAATACAACTACTCCCGGCTTATCAACTAGCAATAGCAGCCACGTATCCGCAGAGGAACCGCCAGCCATACCTAGCGAATGCAAGGCAGGCGTGCAGGTCGTAGGCGAGGGTGATCACACAACACCACAGCAAGCGCTAGCCGAGAAAGATGTCAAGTAACGCTAGAAGGAGATACTAGCGTTTTGGACGGCGCGTGCCATCTGTACACCACATGCATAGAAGAGATAATACATGGACGCTATTACAAATTTCCACATCTAATGCTATAAACTTCCACGAACGTTTGTCAAGGTCAGACAACATGGCTGTGTGGAACCGCGATAAACGAACAAAAGACGCTTTACTTTGTTTAGGTGGTCGTGTGCGCGGCGCGGAACTCCGAGGGGTTCTACTGCTTACCAAATCACAGTCGTCCGCCAGGATACGGCGCCGACAGGTCCAGCGAGCGCCGCCGGCTACTGTATCCTATGCAGCTAGAGAGGCACGCAATTATCGCCGAGGACGTCGCAAGTGGTGCATACAGACACTCCACACAGATGTCAAACGAAGCATGGGCAGTGAGCTAAATATGGACTAATGAGGACTTGAAGAGGTTAGCGCAGACCGAAAGAGTCCGGGCGTCGATGTCAGCGAAGCAGGCGCATCGAGCACTGGTCCCGGTACTTCTCGGCCAGGTGCTATATAATCTCTCCATGTCTGATCGTCTGCACCTTGTCTACCATCACCTATCTGCACCTTACTACTCCGACTCCTAAGCACTACTAGCCATGTCCGTTCAAGTCGCCCCTCTTCCCCTGCCTCCCTCTGCCGACCCATCCAAGTTTACCGAGTTTGGACGCGAAGTCATTGGTCTTGACGCTGGTAGCCTCACTCCCGAGCAGTTCAAGGAGGTCGAGCAGTTGCTCTACAAAGTTTGTCTCATTTCATGAATTACTCCTCATCTACTAATCAATTACGCGTCTCTAGCATGGTGCACTCCTCTTCCGCAACACATCCTTGTCACCCGAACAGCAGTACCAATTAACCAATGCAAGCCACCCCGCGATGCCCGCCTCAAATGAACTACTCCACTGACCTCACCGCGCCTCCCCCTTATAGGCATTCGATCCTACGTCCGAGAGCTACGGGCATGGAAACAACAAGACAGGCAACACCAAAAAGTCTGTCCTTCATCCGGATCTCAAGACCATCCCGCGTGTGCCTCAAGTGCAGCTTATCGGTAACGGGACCGTCCACGATCACGAGGGACTTGCCGAAGTGAGTCATCTACTTCAATTGAATAAGCGTGTGCGCGATACTTACTCGTGGTGATAGGCCAAATTGAAGCACCCGCACCACCGGACCTTCCACAAGACGGCCATCCCCGACGAAGATGATCTCAAGTACACGCGTTTCTACCGATGGCACATCGATGCAGCTCTCTACGATCTCGCACCGTAAGTGCCCTTGTCCCAGCACGTAAAACCCACCTAATCTAAATGAACACAGCCCAAAAGTAACTACCCTCTATGCGCTCAACGTGCCCTCTGGTGAGCCCCAGATCTGCCGCTACGACGATGGCACGGGCGACGAGCTCCCTGTCCCCCTCGGCACGACCGCGTTTGTGTCGGGCAAGACGATGTTTGATATCCTCCCGACCGAGCTTAAATCGCTTGCTGTACGCACCAAGGTCAAGTATGCGCCACACCCGTATGTCTGGATGGCTCCTGCGCATGCGATGAGCACTGGACTTGGCATTGAGAGTGAAGGACTCGAGTTGCCGTTGAATGAGCTCCCAGCTTGGGAGGAGAGCAAGATCAAGATCTTCCCTGTGGTACGTCTAGTGCTCTCTTCCCCTATGTATCCGTCTTCTAAATCCATCCATTAGCTTTGGAAAAACCCTGTAACTGGTGGTCTCCACTTCCAGGTCCATCCTTGTGGTGTCGCTGGTCTAATTATCGACCCACTCCCGGCTGGTGCCTCGCGCGAGGGTGCACTCTACCCAGAAGGTGCAACACTCGATGACCTCAAGCAAGTGCGCGAGCTCCTCTACAGCATGCAACGACCCGCGATTGCCCCGCCACTCGTGTACCCGCACGACTGGAGCGAAAAGGACTTGGTAATTTTCCACAATCGGGGTGTACTGCATTCGGTTGTCGGTGCGTTTGCGCCGGACCAGGTGAGGGCGTTCCATCAGTGCAACTTGGCTGCGTCGGACGACCCCCTTGGACCGGATGCGGAGGATGTAAAGAAGTATGCATAGATTGTTTTGGGTATAGAACTAGGGTTTTTCGGAACATGTATATTTTTGTATAAGAGCTTTTTGTTAAAGACAACGTTCAAATAGTCTTGTTTCTTCTTGTGAGGATGGGCGTACTGTCTGAAATGAGATAAAAAGACGGCGCTTGTTTGCACGAATCTTGGCGCCTGAAATTGTAATTTGTGGATCGCTTGATCACTGCCACCATGCAGCTCTTACATTCTTGTCGACCCAGACCTGCGTGGTTCAAAAATGTCGCTCGGTTCACTCGAAATTTGGCGGATGGTCCATCAGCTCCAAAAAGAGAACCTCGACGAGTACCGCTTGCTAAAGATCTTGGTGGAATTTCACTCGAGAGCCCTAAAAGCACAGGTACGCGCCATTCTCCTTGCAAACTAAACACACTCATCAACATATCCATTCTAATAGAAGTCAAACGAAAAGGCTACACGCCCAGACCAAAAGATGTAGGCGAATCCACGCAACAAATCGATCAAATGCTCTCTGTGCGCCTTGACCGTCGCCTTCCTTTTAATGCGCGTGCTGGTGAAGGACCAGACAGACCTGGACCTGGGCCAAGACGAAACCACACTGATCGACGGCCCCAGCAACAACAACAGCAGCAGAAGCAGAGAGGTGGAGCTTCTCCCTTGCGTCCGAGGGGAGCGAGTGCGGGACCTGGGATGAGAACAGGAGGAGTAGCCAGACAGGGCGGAAAACCTGCAGGGAAATCTGGTCCTCGTCCCCAACGCCGTGGTCCTAGATCCTTGACGCCTCGTTCACGAGATATCAATGCAGAGCCCGAAGTACCAATCCCACCCGCCCCGGTACCAAGTCGAGTCTATGATCTAACAAACCTTCCGACCCTCGCTTCTCCTGGTTCCTCTCCTTTTACTTCTGGGTCCGACCAAAAACCCTCGGACATTGTCCAACACGTTCGAGAGAAGATCGGCGGAGACTATTCACGGTGGATGTCCGAGCAGGATCTCGATGCTGCGGGTAAAGACGAAGTGAGCCCAATGGCACGAGCAAGATTAGCGTTGGCGTTCAACTCGTCCGTGACGCCCGAGGAGCGGAAGAAGATACTCGACACAGCTGAAATGTTGTTGAGTAGAGGCAAGACAGTGTCGGTTCCTGCTCCTACTTCTTAGTATGAATATCTTATCTTATTGATGTTCGAAATGAAAAAAGCGTCCGCACTCCATTACTCCTACGCTTGGCAATAAAGACTACATACACATTTGTTACACTACACGAAACTAGAAAACGAAAACCTCATCTCAGTTTGGCTCAGTCCAAGCGATCGTCCCACTCCTAGTTAAGATCGCCGCTAAAATCCTGTCCATCAATAGCCATATTATACTGGTTAATCCATTCCTCAGGTATCCCAAAGTCTTTCTCCTCTTCAAACGCCCGGGGTACCTTCACACCAAACGCTTCTGCTGTCCGCAGGTTCCTTCCGCGCCTTCCAGCAGCCTGGTTGGCCTCGCGTTCAGCTGCAGCGAGCAGAACGGGCACAGCAGCAGGTGTGGGTGTCGACGCTCTCGGAGTCTTCAGCCGTAATGCGGGGGCAGATACGGCTGGCAAGACAGGAGTTGAGCGTGTTGCTGGGATCTCACGCGACTGGTGTTCGTATGGTACGTCGTGGTAGGGGAGTTCGGTCCAAACTCCGTTGTTTGCGGTTGGTAAGGCGTTGTTGAGTGGTACAGTGGACGGAGCAGGCGATGGATACACAGGAGCTTCATCTGACCGTCGAGGTGCGGTCGGAGGTCCTCGAGACATCCAGGAGATTGTGTCGACCGTGGGGGTTGCTACTGGTGAATCGGCGGGAGGAGCCGCATCGACAGTTGCCTGCGTATCATTCTGGGCAACTACGCTCCCTTGCTCGGACGGAGGCCGAGTATTATCCTGAGATAGGTCGGAGCTCCGGGTCGACGGCCTTGTCAGCTTGAGCTTGATCCTGAGCGCACCAGAAGAAGGTCGAGGAGGAACATCGATGATCGGCGGCACGACCTGGCTACGAGCATCTTCGGCCACTGGCTGAGCAATCATTAGTTCTGGAGACCCTTCTTCCTCGTGCGCGGTTTGCTCCTCGTGCTCGACCTCGATCTCGCCTTCGACAGTCGTCTCGCCCTCGACCTCAACCTCGTCTTCTTCATCACTTGGTACCAAGTGCGGCCTGAACCCAGATCCATAGCCTTTTCCCCCTTTGCCTCCCAGTAAGGGTAGCCCAGGACCAGCGGCGGTGATGAGGATTCCGGCAGCAGCCGCTTCGGCCGCAGACTGCTCGTCCAACAACCCCGCCGCTGCGAGTTCGCTCGCTGCCTCGTCTGTGAGCGGAATAAACCGATTGCCTTCTCGGCGAATTTCCCATTCCTTCAACCTCAAACGTTGACCGTTTGCAGCGCGTGGATCGGGTGGTAAGAGTACGTCATATCGGCGGATAAGGTCGTCGGCGTGAGCGAGGAGTTCGTTGCGAACGTGTTCGAGCTCAGAGTTAGATTCAGACCCGGACCCAGCAGGTAAAAGTGCGCGAAAATGATGAAGGTCCATTGTGCGGAGTTGCTCGACACGCTCTTTGAGCTTGTATCGTTCGTGTTCCAGCTTGTCTTTTTCTCGTCTCCGCTGTCGTTTTTCCATCATCTCTGGCTTGCGATGTCGGCGCTCGTAGGCTGCATCGGATGAGTCAAAAACTTCCTGTAAATAGTTCAATTAATGGATCAGAAAAGCAACCAAAGATTGAACTCACCGCTTCCGTCCGTGTCCTCAACCTCGAAGACGGCTGATATACCTCGGAGAGCAAGCAAAACTCGGGCGTCTGGATGATCGCCTGCTGGCGCATGCTCTCCGCGACTTCTTCGCGTTCAAAATACTTCTCGTCCTCCTTGCCTTCCTGCACAATACTGCTTGTCGATGGCCCAGCAACAGGCGGGCCTTTAGGATCGGTCGTAATCACAAACACCGCATCAGGATCGACGACGGGCACTGTCTCCACTAACCACACATCCAATACGTAATCAATATCGGCCCTTCTTGAACAAAGATCAAACACGAGAACTCACCCGCACGCTGTTGAGCCTCGATAATCATCGAGTCGATCGGGTTGCTTCCGATCCCGTATGCTGTTGTTCCACGACGTACGCGGGACGGCATCACTCTTGTACGAGCCGTGGGGGCTTTGGTCGTCTTGGGCTTAGGTTTTGGTTTGGGGCGGGAGGTCAGATCTGGAGCGGAGGAGGCGGGGGTGGGCGCTGTATATGGCGGGGCGGGAACATTTGTCGGTTCGGTAGTATCATGAATATACTCTGGAAATATGTCTGGAGGCTCGATCGAGGACGCGCGACGTTTTCCGAGAGCTTTGAAAGAGGGAGATTGAGGGGTGGGAGCGCGTGGAAAGTAAGCACGTTGTGGTTGTTGATTGAACTGTGCAGGCTCTTGCGAATACGGCGGATAGGTGGGCGCAAGGGGAAGAGCAGCATGCCGTGTATTTGGATCGTCGAATATTGTACCGTTATGCTGTGGGCGCTGCTCCTCACCGAGTCCAGGCGCCACCCTTGGCAGCCGCTGGCTCCCATCGGAAATAGGTATCCTAGCATCTACATTGTAGTTGGATGGGTATTTGCTCGTGCGCGATGTATACGTTGAGCCCGGGGAAGGTAAACTGTTGACTAGAAGATGAGAGCGGTATGTCCGAGGGTCGGGACCGCCATTGGGGAGAGAATGGTGGTCCATGAGAAGAGGAGTCTGGTTTTTTGCAACTGATTCAAGATATTTCAGTAAAACTCCACAGGAGCTAATTCGAGAGTTCTGCTCACAGTCAAAACTTGCTTTCGGTGCTGCTGGCCCCAACACAACTAGGAGAGGAGGCCAACTTTGGCTAGCACAGTCCGAGGCAAACGCTGGACTTCGCTGGGGGTAGTAGCTTCTGAGAAAGATTTAATTGTAAGATCCAGAAGTTTCAGGATGTGAGTATACCACAACGTACGGTGAAAATAGGCAGCCGCCTCGACCACCTGCCGAAACGCAAGTGCAAATATCGGCGTGCGACTTTAATAATACTCGGCCGTTATGTTGCGAGTTATCTCGAAGGGATAAGGAGGCTTGGCCCCTCGAAATATTTGCTTGATTTTCCGAGGTAACTAGAAGTACGAATACGTCGTCGGATGTGGCCAAGGAGGTGCTACCAAACAAGAAGCGAGAAAACGAGATAAGATTAGATCCTCTTGTTTGGATCAGTAGGGGCGTATCTCTGACGCCTCGAAAAACAAAACATATCCTCGGATATTTACAGCAAGTTATTTCAAGAGTGAATTACATTGTGATGGTTCGAAAGTACGCTTGTGACTACATATGTGCTATATGGTTAATTTCAGTCGTTGTGATGCTTCACGATCCCCTCCATACGCTGCGCACGCAATCCCTTCTTCTGATCCCCTCCTCCTTCACTCTCAGCCTCAGCCTTCTCCTTATTCTTCTCTAATGCCTCTTGTGTTCCCGCATACTTCCTGAAAGCCCAAAGCCCAACATCAATATTCCACCCACCGATCAACCCAGCCTAAATCAGACCAACTCACGCCTCGACGTTGCCCTTCATAGCTTTCAGCTTAGCAGGATCGACGATCCTCGTACCCTCCGCTGCTCCCGAAGTCGGAGCACTCCCGGGATCTGACCTATTAAAACCCATACAAATCAATGACGGAGAACCAAGGCACGCGTCAGTGCGGTCCGACGTACGGCGCTGAATCTGCCATATATCTCAACTGAGGTGCCAAGGGCAGTATGATGTTGCTAGGAGTAAGTCTGCAACGTTTATGATTCAGGTTCGGTTCTGACGACAATTGGAAAAATGGCTCACAGGCCCGAGCTTGCTCGTGGTGGGTAGCAGGAACAGTGCGGCACCGGAACGCGGGGGGATGAGGGGCAAAGCTACTGACGTCATCATGATATCTCCACTTCTCCACAAAGCTCGTTTCAGTTCTCGCAGGAGTATAGGGGCGAGTATCACTCGAGTGTCATACTATCCCTAAACTAATCGAAACAACAAACCCCTAAACTTCTACCTTGTTTCTTAGTCTTGTCCCTCGCGCCACAGCACCACCCAAGTACATTCACATGTGAATTCAACCTTTCCCCACATACATCATTTCAGTCAACGTCAAAATCGTATAAAGCGACAGCTATTAACTGTACTCGTAAGGCTAAGTGCAATAGGTACAGTACAATGCAAGCAACATAAGATCGGTTACACCGTTCGCGATGATAAGCAGCTAGCAGAAAAGGAGAACACGCATAAGAGTCGCACAAAATTATTCAGAGGCACAAGCAGAGAAAGAGAAAGGACCGAGAGCGAGAGATAGGGGTAACCAGGCCAGACGTACTGATCCGCACTCGACATGTACACAAGCGCATCGTCTGCCAACGAGGATAGGGATTGGAACAAGTGAAGGGGGGAGGGATGGATAGTGAAACAGCAGCAGTCAAGAAAAGTCGAAGCCAGAAACAAGCCAGGGTATGAGTTACAGTGGGTGGTATTGACGACAGCACGCATCGTCAACACAACACACAGAATATAAGAAGTACGCATAAAAAATATGAAAACAAGCGGTTTCCCGCGACAGCGCATTGCAGATGAGACCGATGAACAGAATGGATGATGGATGATAATGCTGGGTAATGACACAGTGGACGCCAGTCCTATCCGAACCGAGAGAAGACAGAAAGACAGGGGATCCATTTTTGGATTTCACTTTATTCAATGAATATCAAGAGGTCGTATTGGGCGATGGGCCCGGTCGAGAATTGCGTCGTTACCGTATTCGTATCCGTTCGTTTAATAATCGCTCATGCCTCCATCGATAGGAGCAGAAAACTTGCCGTGCACGCGCATGTGTTGGCACAGGTTGTCATGTCGGCTAAAGGTCTTGCCACACTTGGAGACCGGGCACACATGGGCTAAACGAGGCTTATGAGAACACTG
>JAYRCO010000943.1:0-15101 GCA_037042815.1 Ceratobasidium papillatum | reverse complement strand
CCTACTTAGACGTGTCGAGCTACTTTGTGCTAGCTAGAATTTCGGCTTTTGGCTGAGAAGGGACAGCCGTACCAAGTAAGTGCAAACAGAGTGAAGCGCCTGTCGCTTTTATGTAAGCGACGTTATTCTCTGGCCGCTACAGTATTGCAGCCTTGCTCAATAGCGGCAAACTCTCTAGTAGTTAGTAGTCAGAAGGAGCTCTCACAGCCCGACTGGGCGAGCGAATCGCTATACCCAGGCAGTGGACCTGTTTAGTGACGCAGGCTAGGGGACTGGTCTTCAAAATGCATTTGAAATGGCTAGCCAAGCGCTTACAACAGACAGAAGTGCTTGATAGGATCCGTGACTACAAAACCACCTCTGTCAGAATCTTCCAATGGGACCGGTTCTCCCAGCTAGCGCCACATTTCCAGCGGAAGTACTCACCTTGATTCTGGCTGGTCTACACGAAGGTCATTTTCTGGCGAATGCCTCTTTGGTATCGAAAACCTGGAGGGCACTCGCCTTTCCTGTTCTTTGTTCCGTTATCGATCTCGATTACACTGAGCGCCTGACCAAGATGATAAAAATAATTGAGCTTGAAGACGGGTCATACTATTCTGTGTCTCGCCATATTCGCTCCTTGAGCATTAGAATCCTTATTTTAACAAGAAAAGAGCACCGGGACTGGATGACCAGATTTCGACTCGTCATCAGAAAATTGCGCAATCTGAGACATCTAGCAGTGAGGATAGCCCCTGGCACTTCGGACCCTCAAATTCTGGAGGAGTTTCAACAGCAATGCCTGCAACTTCGTTCTGTGCACTTGGAATGCTCAATGATTATGTTTACTGGTGAGTATTTTCGCTCCATCGATGGCACCCATATTATACACTCATGGTTTGTACTGAAAAAGATCTAGTTTCGGTATGCTCGGCACTTTCTCACGGCTGAACCTACCTGCCTAATACCTTTGTCATTTTCTACACTCAGGTGTGCAAATTTAGGAACATGAAGCAAATATCTGTTGGATTTTTAGGAACAAGTGAGTAGCGAGGACTGATAACAGCGTGGTCCGGACCACCAATAACCGATCTTCTTCTAGCTCTCACTCGTACCCAGGATTCCAACAACACGAACTTTGACGCTTTGATGAACATGATCAACTCCTCGCCAGACTTAGTCAGCCTTGATCTGCGCCTTGGTTTTGAAAATGGCATGATGATGCCCGAACCCCGAAGCTGGCTGTTGGATCGCTATTTTGGCCGGCTAAACGGAGATTTTGCTTCTCTTTGTGAGCTTGTAATCAGTGGGGATGTTGAGGTTGATTGGACTGCATTCGGCAAGAATCAACCTGGCTACCGGTCGTTTCATTCCTTCTTCAACCGGCATTTGCATATACATACACTCCGCTTTGACTGGTCACATTTTGCTCAACCAAACGTCCCTTGGAGCACGGCACTAGTTGAGAAACTATTTCCATCGCTTAGGCGATTCACTGGTCCAGCCAAGCTTTGCATGGCAGTCGTTCAGTCATCTGTTCTAGCGGGCCAACTTGAAGAGCTCCACATGCAGGTGGAGCTGGAGCGATGCGTGTCTGGGAGGATCGCCGCGCTGGTAGAATTGTGTAGGGCAGTGTCACTCATGCCGAATCAGCTGCCAAAGCTCGCTAAATTCGTATATGATGATCCTGGAAGGGATTTCTCAACAGCCGCTGACATAAAAGCAAGCGATATCAGTCGGTTCCTCGCGGCAACTCCAGTTCTGACTAGCCTTGATATTCCATACGATATGACCCATCCGGTAAGCTACCCAGATTAAGCTTGACTCTTATAGAAGCTGAGTATTGCTAAAATCACAGATTGAATTAATTGCGCCATTACGAAATGTTCCGGGCCTGCTTTTTCTCAGCATCGACGCCCGTCCCCTCGATTTTGATGACTCGCACGAACGGGCTTTGGAACATTTTCAGGAGTTTGGAGAAAGCTTAGCGCACACATGTGAAGGGATCTACAAAGCAGAAATAGAAGTCTGGGGCTGTCGACACACGAAATGGTCATTCTGGTCTGTTCAATCGACTCATAGAGAATCCGGGGCACTGAAACTTCACGGGGATTGGAATAATCGATGTCAGGCGAAGTCACGCAGTAGTTGGGAATGCTGTAAAGCACCCGGAGGCGCACCGGTTTGAGTCATACGCTGTCGCTGAATCTATGTATGTTGCTGTCTTACTAGCGCGTAATCGGAATAGAACCAAAGCCCTACCAAGATCTCAAAGTCTAGGAAATTTTTTGTCGTGGACGAGAGTCCGCACTGCAAGCAAGGTCTGAAATCAGGCATATGGCAGGTAGCTGACCGTTGATCAACATCTATTTATTGGAAGAAAAAAAGTTACTCCTCTAGTCTTGTCTGGGTGAGGAATAAGCTAGTCTAAGTGGCTACGTATTTATTTGAGAACTTTGGAAAGCTGTCAATTGCTTGTAGAAGCCATAGCAAGCGCGACAGCAAGAGGGCAAACTCATATTGCTCGTTTGGGTCATTTAAGGAACAGAGTAGGTTATATTTCATCGCAACAGCATAAATTATACGCTACATAAGCTTGATTTATATCCATGATCTACTCTGGCTCCTCTGGTATCATGATGAAGACTTCTCAGACTCAAGCCACACCTCTTATTGGATGCCAAGCGCCGATCAAACCTTAATCACGTGGTCCGACCTTTTTTTTTTTTTTTTTTTTGAATACGTATTTAAAGTGCTACACGAACACAGGGTCAAACCGCACTGAGACAACGAGAAGAAAACAGAGAAAAGCGGGGGAAGAGCAACACGGGAAGGGAGGCTAAAACAGGCCGAAGCCGACTAACAAAGAGAAGTATAGAAGTGGGCCCGAGGGCGTATAGACCGAGAAGAAAAAGGAACAGAGAAGAGAGGCGCACGACAATTAATGTTTAACAAAAGCACTAGAGTCATTAAGAAAGCGAGCAAGTCCAGTAAGCCCTGCAGTTTTGCCAAAAATGTAAGGTAACTGTAGTGTTGCAGAAGCATCGCGAAGATGACGGCGAGCTTTATTGTGCAACGGACAGTTCTTCAGAACATGTGTTATCGTCTGTAGTGTTTCGTGATCGCATGGGCACGATGGGTCTTCCCCAGGAACAAATCGAAGGTAGTAATGGCCTACGAATGCATGTCCTAGTATGATCTGAATGAGTCTACTATGTATTCTCCGACCACCAAGGAAACTTTCGTGGAAAGGATGGAGTTTCCAGGTGGGAGGATGGGGTAGGGTAGTGTGTACATGGTTTGAATGACGTTCAGACTTCCATTTGCGGGCCCAGTCCTTCGCGATCTTCTCTTTAGTGCGAGCCTTAGCCCAGGTGATGGTGCGGTTATGTAAAGGGGTGGGGCACATGGCACCGGCTAGCTTTGCAAGTTTGTCGGCGCGTTCGTTACCAGTGATGCCTTTATGACCAGGGACCCATTGCACTATGATGCGCATGTTTGGATCCTCAGTAAGGATGTGATCAATTGTCCTCCTGAAGAGGATGGATGACGATTGGGCAGGATGAGGTTTGAGGCTGGATATGGTGCGAACTGCGGCTTGGTTGTCACAAGAGAAAATCAAATAGGGTGGGGGGGTATGCGATCTAGAAATGATATAAGACGCCCTTTTTGCAGCGATGGCCATGGCGGCCATTTCTGCGTCAAAAACATCAGCACGAGGACCCAAACTGAGCTTACCCAGGGAGACCTCCAACCCAGACCGAGTGATAGTGAAGCCTGCTCCAACCTTGCGAGAGCCACGGGTGATACGCCTAGACCCATCACTAAAGCATACGAGGGCTCCGTCTGCATCTGCAGTGCGGATCCGCTCGAGCGCCTTCGTGACGTGTTTTGTGCGTTCCTCATGACCTCCTTGGGGATTGGGTAGGATCACTTCTAAGCGGTGCGACCAAGGGTGGGGTGATTCCCACGGGGCAGCCAGGTATGGGATGGTGAACTCGGCATTTGGTTGAGACAAAGATGCGAGGCGATGTATGATGGTTGGTTGACCAGACCGATTGTTCTTGGGCTGGGGGGCATTTGGGGAGTGTGCAGGCCACGACGCAGGAAGTCGTGCGGAAACTTGGGACTTTGATGGGAGGCGGTTAAGGCGTACGGCAGCATTGTTTGATAGTTTTTGTAGCACGTCACGTGGTCCGACCCCAAGGTGCTATCAACTCACGACGATGACTCTGATCCCATTTCAAGATTGGGGACGCGTCCGGACGCTGGCCGGATGCATACTGGTTGCGCTCGCAAGCGGTACAAACTATGTAAGTCTATCGGTAGCCTAAGATAACATATATTATTGATGTGGAGATTGTGGCAGGTGTATTCGGCGTACGCACCACAGTTGGGTAAACAACTGAATCTTTCGCATACGCAGTTGAACGTCATCGGGATTGCGGGGAACAGTGAGTCGAATGCTCATTAAGCTTTGTTTACGGGAAACTAATACAGATCTCTGTAGTTGGTGTATACTTGTGAGTTGGAATGACCTCATCATAAGATTGATACTGATGTTGTTGAAGTTTTGCGCCGGTCTCGGGATACATAGTCGACCGACGAGGCCCTCGGCTGTACGTACACTGCTCTACTTATCTCTGATGTACTTATGTACCTCATCCCAGACCTCTCTTTCTAGCAGCTGCATTCCTATTCTTAGGATATGGTGGCATTCGATTCCTCTTTACCCACGCATCACCTGCATCGTCTGGCTCTCACTCGTCATGGCCTTTTACGACACTCGTGACAGTATTATCGTTGTGTAGTTGGTTGACGGGTGTTGCTGGAAGTGCGGGGATCATTAGCGCGATGAACGCTGGTGTGAAGGCTTTCCCCGAAAAACTGGTCTGTGTTTCCTATTTTCTTGACTTCCAAGTACCTTAGACTGATTGTAGATGTATATTTAGCATGCCTCTGTGACGGGTACGACGAATAGCGCGTTCGGCCTCTCTGCGTTCTTCTTTTCGTTTCTTGCACGCGAGTTTTTCCCTGGTCGGACAACGTCGTTCCTCACCGTTCTAGTCTGGGGTACAGCAATTCCTGTCCTACTTGGCGCGTTGGTCGTCAAGACTCCTCCCAGCACGATAGGACGCATCCGTCTATCGGAAGAGGACGAAGAAACTCGAGTACCTGGCGACGAAGATCTCCAAGCTCGGGCAGGCGGAGAAGATCCTGATGTCGTGGAAGATGAGATTAGGGATGTCCTGAGAGATGGTCGGAGAGAGCCTGTAGAAGAGACTCCACTTCGGACGGGAGATGAGAGTGTGGCGTATGGAGATCGAAATCCGTGGGCGAGTCAGGCGCAGACTCCGGCTGGGCAGACGCCCAAGGGAAGTGTGGGAGGAGAGCAGGATGTGCATGGGCTGTCGTTGTTCTGGGTGTTGGATTTTTGGGTTATTTTTGCTATTGTTGGGTGTTGTGAGTTTTCTTTTCTTTTTTAAGTTTTAGGAGGATGCTGATGGATGGGTTGGGGAAGTGGCCGGGCCTGGACTGATGTGTGAGTTTTTCGTTTGTTTGAGAAAGTGGGAGTGACTGAGATTTGGCGTGATTAGATATCAACAATGTCGGGTCGATTGTTCAAGCGTTGTTTGCCAAAAATGGAGATGGAGAATGGGACGAAAGCGCTGTACAAGCTGCACAGGCGTCTCAAGTTGGGATCTTGAGTGTATCTAGTTTTGTCGGTCGGCTGAGTGTTGGTACGTCTCTGCATGTCTCTCATTTTAATCTCTACTAACACGACGACGATTACAGGGTTCATTGCAGACTACATAAATCACTCGCACACCTTGCCACGTACGACTTGTCTTGTCGTATCCTCGATATTTGGGATTGTGGCGCAGAGCATGTTGACTCGAGTCGATACTATTGCTGGGCTGAGTGCAGTGAGCGGTGTGTTGGGGATTAGTTATGGGACGACGTTTGCGTTGTTCCCCGCTTTGGTTCTGGAGAGGTTCGGGATTGGTGAGTTTGGTCCAAGAAGGAGCGACGACCGGGTGTTGATGACGTATGGGAACTAGCTCATTTCGCGCAAAATGCGGGGTTGATGGGTATTGCTTCTGTGAGTTTTGTTTGACGGTTAGTGTAGAAAATGAGGCTCATGAAATCATGGAACAGGCTTTGTTCGGCAACGTGTTCAACTATGCATTCGGACGAAATTTCGACGCGCATTCTGGAGGTGCGCCGCCTGGAGGTATGAGTGATGCGGGGAACATGCAGTGTTATAGCGGGAGGGGATGTTATGTGGACATGTGAGTTTATCGAGTCTAATTGTACTTCGGATCATTAACCTGATGGGCGAACAGGGTGTACGTCGCGCTTGGGAGTAGTTGTCTGGGCTTGGCGTTTAGCTGTCTTGCGACATGGAGAAGTTGGAAGCGGGGAAGGACTGGTCAGGTTCGGGTCTAGATGTAGTCATATATTCGCACATGTGCATAATACCCGGAAGAAATGCGATTTGGGGTCACAGGATATTTGGTCAGACGGAGACTCGGACGTGGATAGGTGGGGTAAAGAAGCGCCAGTCGGCCGTATGATGCCTTCTCACGGGTTCTCGGCGCCAAAAGAGGAGTTGGCGCCGTTCTTATTCCCGTCGAGATTTCTTCTTGCTCCCTTCCACCATGAGGGATCCTCGGCTTAAAACCGGGGCGGCGGCGCTGGGGGTTGTTGCTCTCTCGCTTGGGTTGTTGTACATGCGGTTCTCTCAGTTGCTCGTTGGCGCTGTCTTGGGCGTTCCGGCTCTTGCTCAGTCCAATGCGGACCAATCACAAAAGTGGGTTAATAGTCATATAATTTAATTGGTGCTGATTGGCGTAGGTATGTGCCATCACCTGGATCGCCTGGGTTTTATGCCGGCCAGAGCAAGTCGGCCGTGACGTTTGACCAGCACTCGTTGATGTTGGACGGCAAGCGTATCATGGTGTTTAGGTGAGTTGCATATTTGTTATTGAATATAATGATTCTGACGAGAGTAGCGGCGAGTTCCATCCGTGGCGTTTGCCGTCGATTCCGCTCTGGCGTGATGTGCTCGAAAAGATGAAGGTTCGTCGTGTGGTGGTTGATCTGGCGAAGTCTAACTTTGATTCCCAGGCTGGCGGGTTCAACGCCGTTTCGATCTACTTGCATTGGGGCATTACAGAAGGAAAACAGGGCAAGCTCAACTTTGAAGGACATCGATCCGTTACCAAGTTTTTGGACGTTGCCAAGTCGGTTGGTATACTGGTCATTGTTCGTCCTGGGCCGTACGTATTCTCACTTTTTTCATACTTCTTGTACTGATGTGATCATAGGTATATCAACGCCGAGACCTCTGGAGGTGGATTCCCTGGCTGGGTCACTAATTTCGAAGACAAGGCTCGGTCAAACGGGACCGAGTTTACGGCCTCCTGGAAGCCTTATATCACCGAGGTGTCCAAGTACGTTGCTCCGTACCAGTATCCCGATGGACCGGTCATCTTGGTTCAGTCCGAGAACGAGTTTAGCATGAGCGATGCATCGGTGGGTCTCGAAATCCTTTGGTTATTGGGCGTGACTGATTTGGCCGGGTAGAATTCGGTTACGTACGGCCATACGGATCATATGAAGTGGATCGAGGAGACTATGCGTGCGAATGGGATTACCAAGGTGCCTCTGTATGTGCTCCCCTTTCATTTATTCGCTGCTTGTCTGACTCGATTTGATTGTAGGACTCATAACGACTATCGAGCTGGTGGTCAGTTTGCTTCGGGCGAGGCCAAGGTTGATTTGTACGCGTGGGACGGATATCCTCTTGGGTTTGATTGCTCGCATCCTACTGTGTACGTCGCCGTGGTCTTTATTTTTCTTTGGTTGGCCGAAGTTGATCTGGGGAATAGATGGAAAGAGGTGGATTCTGGATTGGACTCGGCGCATCAAAAGTATAACCCTGCCGAGCCGTTGTATTTGGCTGGTGAGTCCCAAGTTGGTGTGTGGACATATTGATCTGACGAAGACTGGGTAGAGTATCAGGGTGGGGCGTTTGATCCTTGGTGAGTTTCCCGTTTTCTTACGTGTAGCGATATCTGATTTGGATAATAGGAACGGACCTGGGTATGGAGCGTGCTACAACCTCATCAATGAACAGGTGGGTCTTTTCTTTCCTCAACGACCGCGTGATATTAATGTTTATGTAGTTTGCGAATGTGTTTTACAAGAACAACTATGCGGCTGGGACGTATCTTCAGTCGCTTTACATGACGTGAGTGGTGTTTTCGCCGCCCAGTTGGAAGATACTGAGATATTATTCACAGATATGGTGGAACGAATTGGGGCAACTTGGCTACGCCGACGGTTTACACTTCGTGAGTGCCTAATCGTTTTATCCAAACAACTTTCATTGACGGTATGCCAAAAGCTACGACTATGGTTCCCCCATCTCTGAAGACCGATCTCTCACCCCCAAATTCGACGAACTGAAACTCCAATCCCTCTTCCTCCACGCCTCGCCCAACTATCACCTCGCAGGTCGAATCGGTCTCGGCACGTCCTACACCAGCAACTCTGCGGTGTTTACGACAAATCTTGCTACACCGTCTGGTCAAAACTTTTATATCGTCCGTCAGACGACGAACACGAATACGGCACGAGTCGAGTTTACGCTCAAGGTTGATACGACTGCTGGAGTTTTGAGTGTACCGCAGTATGGAGGGGTTATGGCTTTGGACGGACGGGAGAGTAAGATTGTTGTGACCGAGTATCCGTTTGGAGGGAGTGTGTTGAGGTATACGACTGCCGAGGTATGTCTTTGTGCCGAGTGCGTGGAGGAGAACCAACTGACGCATCGGGCAGGTTGCAACTTGGGCCACGTTTGACGGTGCCGACCATATCGTGCTCTATGCCAAGAACCAATCGATCGAAGCCGTGGTCCCGACCAACGCAACGAGCGTCACATCTTCCTCTTCAGCTATTTCTGCCAAGATTTCCAACGGCACGGCCATCATCACCGGTACCGCTCCCTCGTCTGGCCTAGTCCAAGTCAAGTTTGGTAAGAGCGTAGTATGGGTGGCCGACAAGACATGGGTTGGATCCCGTATCTGGGCTCCCCGTGTAGGTTCTGCTACCACTGGAAACGGACGCTACGAGCTCGGACCCCGAACGGACGCTGTGCTGGTTCTGGGGCCGTACTTGGTCCGGAATGCGACGGTTAGCGGCTTGACCGTGGCTATTGTCGGTGATTTGAAGTCGGGCTTGACGACGGATATCGAGGTCCTTGCGCCTGCTGGTGTGAAGAGCGTTAGTTGGAACGGGAAGAGTGTCAAAGTTACCAAGACTGCTGTCGGGACGCTCAAAGGCAGTGTCGTGGTCAAAGATTTGACGCCGAAACTACCGAGTTTGAAGACTCTGGAGTGGAAGTGTACGGACTCTTTGCCCGAGGTCGCGGTTGGGTTTGATGATTCCAAGTGGACGACTGCGACCAAGACGGTGACGAAGCGGCCGGCGCAGTATCAGCCGCTTGGTGGAAAGTTGGTGCTGTATGCGGATGAGTATGGGTATCATCAAGGTGGGTTTATCTTTTTGGAGGCGTGTGCGAGAATTTTGATTGAACTTTTTGGCGGGTAGGGAATTTGCTTTATAGGGGCTCGTTCACTGGAAGCGCGACTGGAGTAAAGCTGTCTGTTCAGGGGTTAGTTTGCAATTTTGGTTTCTCAGGGCTTATTGTTCATGATTCGGTTCAGTGGATACAACTTTGGATTCAGCGCCTTTTTGAACGGCGTATTCCTTGGCTCTGGGCAGGGCAGGTCTGGAAGTGATGCGGCGGGCGGGATCGATTTGGTCAATGCGACGTATACGTTCCCTACTGGCGTTGTTACACCTGGCAAGACGAATGTCGTGACGGTTGTTGTGGATAATATGGGTGAGTCGATTTGAAAGGTTGTGAAATTAGATCTAATGAAGTCGATATAGGCCTGGATGAAGACTGGAATTCGAGAGACGAGTTCAAGGTGGGTTGGTATGGCTGGGTAAATGAGATGGTAGCTGATAGTGTGGCAGGCTCCTCGTGGTATTCGTGGCTATGAGCTCCAGGGAGGTGTCGATTTTACGACCTGGAAGCTCACCGGCAATGTCGAAGGCGAGAACACGACCGATATCATTCGCGGACCGCTCAACACTGGTGGGCTGTACGTTGAACGTATCGGGGCGATTTACCCGAACTACAAGTTCACGAGTGCCTGGAACTCGTCCAAGACCGATACGAGCTGTACACCGTATGCGGGAATTTCTAAAGCTGGGATCAAGGCATACAAGACCAAGTTTACGCTAAACGTGGACAAGAAGACCGACGTACCAGTTGCGTTCAAATTCGAGCGAACACCGAGCAGCAACTATCGAGTGATGCTGTACGTCAATGGATGGCAATTTGGAAGGCAAGTTGTTCTGAGAATGGTTCAGGAGGGAGAGGCTAATCTGGTGGACGTAGGTTTACCTCAAACTTTGGACCACAAACGGTGTATCCCGTAAGTTTAGGTTATTTGAACTGATTATATGCGTGCTTTACTTACGTGATATACAGATCCCTGAAGGTATTTTGAACCACCGTGGAGAAAACGATGTGCTCATGACTCTGTGGTCACTTGGTGAGTCTTATGATTCAGTCTCAGATACCGAAGCTAACGTGGGTGAATATAGATGCGGCCGGCGCAAAGGTTGCCAATTTGGAACTGGCACCGACGATTGTATTGGCGTCGAGCAAGGAGGTTGTGATTGGCTCGGCTGCTTGACATGATTTCCGATTACAAGTAGTTGAACGGTGTAAAAATGTACGACAAAGAATTATTGATAGCTAGGAACTCGTATTTGAACATCCAATCTGTTGCGGGCGAAGACTGCTTCCGCGTGAAAAGACAGAACAGTCTCCAGAATTCTTGACTAAAGGAGATCGTTACATTTGTTTGATACATATCGAGAACTCTACCTACGCATACAAGGGTACTCATACAGATACTAGAATGAAAAAGAGCCGCTCGTTTTTGCAAAAGCAGAGACTTTCAAGTGTACAATATAAGAGGATACGGATTTTACATATTAAGAACGACGTTACGAGTAGAGCCGATGAATAAAAACAAGTCGAGGGACGCAGAATTACGCCAGACTAGGGTCTGAATGTTTGTACTTCACTTCGACAAATGATCGTAAGCCGCTCAGACTTCGGACAATAGGCTTGGCTGATATGATACGTCAATGTTCGCTATTCCATATTTATGTTCAAAGTAGCTTACCAGTTTCTTCAATAAGACGCTGAGCACTACGATCTGCGGGACAAAGGTACTTGGGTGCATTCTTGCGAGCTTTGAGGTATTCGGAAGCCAGCTCTGCCCGTTCTGGGCCAGTGAGAGCAATTAGAAGTTTCTCGTACTGCTCTTTCTCTTCATTCTATATTTGAATCGACTGAGCATTCAAACTAGGATAGGCGGAATTGCACAAATACCTTGACATACTCCAACAACATCGAGCACGCATTTCTAACCGATTCTGCGAATTTCTCCGTGTTGGAGGACGTGACGGACGTGTCTACTTGGATAAACGCATTTCGAAACTCGTGGAGCTGCCGGCGGCCGTTGTATACCAAGTCCTCAAATCCGTGATCCTCAAGGACCTTGTACACGACCAGTTCCTGAAAACCCCAATCGTGTGAGTGATTTTCGACGGTTTATACGACAAGAGCTGACCTTGCCGGTGGAGTACATTGAAACCTCATGTATGAGCGTGTTGGCGATAGCTGTCAAGAGTTCGCTATCGCCGTCTTTATACGCAGCTTCAAACCGTTCCTGAAGGTCCCGAAAGTTGTCGAAATCGATCTATTCACAAATCATGTTATAGCCTCGGAAGCTATCATAAGAGAAGATGCCCTCACTATGGCTTCAGTGAAGTAGTCGAGTGACGGCTTGAACGGCGGATGCGTGCCTCTTGCTTCGTACGGTGCCCGATCCTCATATGGACTAGTAGAATTGAAGATCGGGCGTGTTGAAATCGAACGAAGACCATGTGGACTCAAGGTTGTTACAATCACCAAGGGACGAGCGGGGGTAAGTTTACTTGCGGTCAACAGTGTCGTTCGTGCAAGCCTGGAGTACATGATTCTAAGCTTGGATGATCAAAGGTGGGCGCGAGGGCAATGATATGCCATCGCATAATATATGGGCATTGTAGAGCGTGAATACGCATCGGCGATCTCTCCGTGACCCCACGCCAATCGTCATTTAGCCACTCAACTGCCTCCGATCGACGTTCTAGACTCAATGATCACCTCAATGACGCGAAAGAAGGCATATGAGATCAGCCTGATGCCCCGACCTAGGGCAAAGACTCGATCGTTACGGCTTGACTCCAACATCCGATTGCTTGTAAGCGCAATCTATATTTGCATGTTCGATGAGGGCGCTTAGAAGTCAGCGCACGCTTGAAAGCAAGTATAGGATGGTGCATATTTTCATTAGAAGTATGTACACACGTCCTCTATGCCCCGATACCGATCTAGAGCGGCGGCTTTTCTCAGTGTAGAGATGGAAGCAGTGATCGGGGCGCCGGAACATGACGCGGCAAGACTCGTAGGTCGGCGATTAGGCTTTCAAGCATAAAAAGTGTCAACCTGTAGTGAATAATATCCTCTTTAGTGCTTAGATATATACGACTGGACCTAAATTTGGTTTGTTATAAATTTAGTTGCTATGGTGGAGAGGTTGGAGGGCGGCAGAAAGTCTCGATAGCTGGAGAAGCGCCGGGCTGGTGACCTGGGTAAACATGGGCACTGCCACCCCATTGCAGCATACTGCTATTTACTCCAAGTGTACTCACAAGCTATGTCTATAGTCCTACACCTTATCCAATGGTGTTTTGTGTCGTTTTCATTGAGCACTGCTCCCTATATTTATTTCGTTGTTTCTTTCCACGTTCGTCGTTCAACACTAGCATGAAAATCGCATTGACTTGGAGCATTCGGTCAAAGAAACTTCATTTACAGCTATTTATAAGAGATATGTACCCGATTTGCCTGGTTCAAACCCCGCTAGTTCACGTTCCATTAACAGACTGCGCTTGGAGTGTAGGGGGTGGCACTGGGTTTACCGCTGTGATAAAAAACTCAGGCACAGGTTATTAGGGTAACTATAAGCAGAACTTACGAACATAGTAGCCCTGTATAATACAGGTGGATAATCGTAAGCGTGGAAATTTTACGTGAGCAGCGGAGATACGCACAAATGCGCACTGTGTATCGGTCGTCCCGATGGTGTATATCACGAAACCTGGGTAAGGGTTGTAGGTCAAGACGCAGGAGTATGCCTGATTCTTGAGGAGGCTCTGAGAATTGAGAATCACTCCGTCAGACCACCCAAGTGAACCTAGGATAAAAATTGTGTCAAATACTCGAGGTAGCATGCAACACTTCAACTGGCTTACCAAGGGACTCCTTTACTCAGCCAAAACGTGGTTTGCTAACCCGGCTACTGAGCGCTACCTAAGCTAAACTAGACCCTTGGCTGGGTGCTACCGGCTTAGGTAGCACTCAGTAGCCGAGTTAGCAAATCGCCTGTTGGCCGAGTATGTGGAACTCTCCTTCCCCTGTATTGCTTGCAATTGCAATGTAATCTGATGACCCATCTTGCTCATCAACCTCTCCCCTGGTTGGTCGAGCAGAACCAATGGCGGAAGCGTCGACGCCAATAGCCTTGGAGAATAGATTCATAGCCGCATCGTGGAACTGATCCTTCTCCTCGTTCAGAGCGTGTACCTGGCCAATAAAATCGTGTGTCGGGTTTGCTTCGAGCTGATCCATGTTTTAGAGCACTGAGAAGAATCTTCGAGAGAATACTTGGGCTGGGTGAGCTGAACACTCGAGAGTATTAAGTATATCAAAGTTGATTTTAGTGTTTGTATGCACTACTTTGATTCCTTTCCATCCATGCTTTTTCTGGGACTTGTTGAAATCCTCAAGATGATTGTCCGGGCTTCGCCAGCGCTAGAAGCCGCGTTAAGCATGCGGCGATGAAAACAATGCATTGATCGTCAGATCCGGAGCCTGGGTAGTCTCGCAATATGGTTGCGCCCAAGGAATTCGTCTGGTGATGCGATTATCATGGCAACGTTATTCTCAAGATCACACGTTTCTCAATTGTACCCGGAAAGCTTGGCCAATTAACTGGTAATGCAAGGAGGGTGTATGGTCATGCTTGCGTCGGAAAAAAGATACCTCGGCTACAGCCGGTTTTGGGAAACATAAGGTTTCGACAAGATTTTGGCGCCGGGCCGGTCAATTGGAGCCGGTTGTGGCAGTGTCGCCGTTGCGACAGCCAGGATACAACTGATCGTAGCACTTGTTATCTGAGGAGAAATGTTTTCGGATGGTATATTAAGTGCCGATTTGATGGTGGACTCCGTTGCGATCTTTCAACGTGCGCATACACCCATGCAGCAGTACTTTTGACCCTGTGAACCCCTGTGAACAGTATATCAGTCCACCACGTTCCTGAACATACACGCCGAGCCACAGAATACATTCCTTAAGATCTGAATCAACACTATCCGGGTTAGAAAACAAGACCGACCTCCGTTCACAAGCACATAGGGGAACGCATGGCTACATGCTGAAGCGTTTCGAGCAGGTCTAAGTAACTATTCAGTCACTCTTCACTGGACTAAAGTACGGGTGTAGGCTTCAAATGTTTTAGCTACTCCCGCTTATCAACTAACAGACAAGCATGGGTTTCGTCAGAAGTTTGATGTGCACTCGCATTATTTAGGGCCAGCAGATTGAACTTGGGGAAAGTTGCTGGTTGTGATCCGGCCGGGCGCTTAGCTCTCGGTCCGGTTTCGGGCTTCAAATCCCGCGTCACTGATGGGGTCGATCTCACCCTCGACCACCACACCACACCGCGTATGAGGTCCACGAGCCAGTTGTACTGTATCCCCAACCACGCCAAATAACACACGGACTGTGTAAATTCGGCCATGCTTTGTGCTAACTCACTACATGCTCCGATAGCCGGTCCTGCGCAATCTAGTTATTGCCTTTTGCAAAAGGGTCCGACCTTAGCGCTGAGCGAGTGATGCGAGAGAGAGAAAAA
>JAYRCO010000942.1:1425-15112 GCA_037042815.1 Ceratobasidium papillatum | reverse complement strand
CCAATGTGGGCCGAACGATGTTTGTTGGGTCTGCGGCGTTTGTTACGGATTCTGGGCAACTTCCGACTGCGCTTCAGACGTTTACGGACGAACAGTGTTCTCAAGGTCGGACGGTCGTCTACGCCAGCCTCGGCACATCTCGGATCCCGATTCTCGCCGTCGCATTGAGCGATATTCCGAAACCCTCTGCTCGACCCGCGATCAAAGCGCTCCAAGACATGGGGATCGAAGTATGCATGATGACCGGCGACTCTGCTCCCACGGCCTATGCCATCGCCGCCGACGTCGGGATCCCTCGTTCGTGCGTATGGGCGGGGATGAGTCCCAAGGGCAAGGCGACTGTCGTGACCGAGTTGATGGAAAAGATGAAAGGCCGCGGAGGTGTAGCGATGGTTGGAGACGGGATCAACGATTCGCCTGCTCTGGTCGCTGCGAGTGTTGGCATTGCCCTTGCGAGCGGGACGTCTGTGGCTGTTGAAGCTGCTGATATCGTTCTCATGCGACCGAACCTTTTGGACGTCGTTGCTGCACTCCATCTCTCCCAGTCGATCTTTTCGACGATTAGACGAAACCTCGTTTGGGCGTGCGTATATAATATCTTGGGCATTCCGCTTGCCATGGGCGTGTTTTTGCCTTGGGGTGTTAGACTTCATCCGATGGTGGCTGGAGCTGCGATGGCGTTTTCGAGTGTGAGTGTTGTGAGCAGTAGTTTGATGTTGAGGTGGTGGAGGCGTCCGACGAGTAGTTTGATGCCGGAGGAGAAAGAGCCGAGGGGTGTTTTGGTTGAGATTGGGGAGGATGTGTGGGGGTGGATGAAGGGATTGGTTGGTGGTGGAAGGAGGGAGAGGGAGGGGTATAGTGCGCTTGCTGTTGAGATGGATGATCGGGTTTGATCTTGTGCTTGGTTTATTTATCTTGCTGTTTTGTCGTTCCTTTTTTTCTGCTTTCATGTTGTTTGTTATTTTGGAAATACAGTGAATATGTTCTTGTCAAATAGCGTGATTTATTTGAAGATAAAATTCTAATGTGGAGCGTTACGCCAAAATCCTGCGGGGATGAGCCGGCTCGACTATCACGTGCTGACGTAATCTGTTGCACATTCCATATGTACATTCGTTTCTGGCGTTGACAGCGTTGGGTTGTGATAAGTTTCTGTCTCAGTTTGTCAAATGAAAACGATAGGGTTATTTATCGAAATACCGGGCGCTCGGGTCATACTTAGGGAGACAGTGGCCAACTTTTTGAACGCATATAGCTTATGACTATTGCATGAGAAATGTATCGGCGAGCGCGGAACGATCGTGATTGTGCTTGGTGTATCTGTCGAATCTGTTTCACGAACACTGCTAATTCGTACCCGAGAGATCAAGCTTGACCTGAATGGCTATCCTCAGAATCCGCTGTGCGCAAACCATCTTCGAACTGAATTGAGCTGATGAGGTAATAGTTGAGTAAAACTCGGCATGAGGATTGTGGCGGGTCCTCGCACTGGACCACCACTGCCCCTACTCGGTGAACTATTCAGACTCTAAGACGAACGACAGATATCATGGATGCGCTTGAACAAGTGTTGGCCGCCGAGTCTCAGCTCGAGCTGATAGCTCAAACCTTTCTAGAAAAGTGTTCTGCACTCGAAAGCGTCGTTTCTAGTGGCTCTATCGATGCCTCTACGCTTAAAGCCCTGACCCATCGTATTCGTGCCCGGACTGATCCTGTAGAGAATACTGGTCGCACTGTTACCAGGTCTCACACGATGCTCAAATCTCTGGTTAACCGATCGCCGCAGGTCGTTCCAGTTCAGCAGCTACCTCCCGAAATTTTATCCCGCATCTTCACATATGCAATTGCAGAGTACTGTGGCTATGTGTATTCAATACCCGAGGAGCCCTTGGTGGGTTTCACATCCGTCTGCTCATATTGGCGACGTGTTGCGATACGAACCAGTTCGTTATGGTCGCACGTGGACATGAGCCCTGGTCCGATGTACGGTCGCTTCAGCTTCAATCACGAATTGGCTAAGCTGTGGCTTGAGCGCTCAAGGAAAAAACCGTTACACATTCATTTCGGCTCCTCGGGCCTCCATGCTAATCACCGGGCGCACTCAGATGGAATATCGCATCTAGTTGAGACTTTGAGCCCTTTCACACATCAAATCGCTTCCTTGCACTTTCCTCGTTATTCGAGTAGCTACTTGATCAAGGCCGTGTTCAAGATCCTTGAAAAGAATGCGGTTTCAGGCAATCTCAGGGCCCTATTCGTAGAAAATATTGAACATGCCGGCTTGGAGCATCCAGCTGAACCGCATAGCTTACCCTGGCCAGTCCAACATCTCCAAAACCTTGTCTGCCTTCAAATAAGCGGGCTTGACTTTGATTGCTCTCCAAACTTGGATCAGTTGTTTAGGATCCTGTTGAGCAGCCCAGGCTTGCATACTCTGCAGCTTCGTTCAATCGACTATCGCAACCAGGAAGGCGAATATCCTGTAATTGAACTTCCCGAGCTGCGTTTTCTTGACCTACGTGAACTTGGTGGAATTGGGCTGCTCATACTACTGCCGCGGCTCATCTGCACTCGGCGAAATGTCCACTTCGAGGCTGATATCTCCAACAACGAAGTGGTTGCCACCGTTACGGCTGAATTTATGGCGCGTACGCATATCACCTCTCTGGGTCTTTGGCAAACGCACAATGAAGATTATTCGCTTGTCAGACATTACTTATCATCAACCAAAACCCTTCGAGCACTTATGCTAGAGCCTGCATGGGGCGACGTCCAGCCAATCTTAGACGCTTTGACATTGCCCATAGAGCATGCTCTTCCTCGCTTTCCCGATCTAAAGACCCTTTTGTTCATCAATGCTATCCTAGGCCCAGAAGATGCACTCGGAATACAAGACTTTGTCCAAACAGGCTTGTTGCGTTCGATTGGTCTTGTAGATTGGGGTACCCACGAAGACCTAAACCTCGAAGAGGACAAGTTTGTTTCTGAGGTGGTGAAAAAAATACCCAATATTTCTTTTACAAGCTATGATACCAGGCCGATGGAAGGCAAGTGGATGGACTTTATACAAAAGAATCTATTGGGTGATTGGGACTAGAATAATCTAGTGTATGCGTTTGTAAGCCTGTACACTCTGTTACGTTGAAACGGTTTGACAAATCTACGCTGGGCTCTAAATAATCTGATCATGTAAGAGAATGCGGTATGATTTGTCTGTGTATACGTCAGACTTGTTGGAAAGTGTGCGTGTGAAGAGTTCTATCGTTTTCCCAAGTCAGTAGCGAAGGCAAATGGACGGACTTAATACAGGAGAAGCTATTCAGTGGTTATAATTGGGATCCTGCATGGTCAAAACTGCATCTATTACCCCTCAAGTCAAAAGAACGCTCAGTTTCTCATATTCAGTTTTGAACCGCCCTGTACCAATCTATCATTGAGATACTAAGCGATGACTAGCGGCAGAATTTTGTCTCAAAGAGGCAGCTCAGAGTTTCCTGGCGAGTTGTTCCGCTGGTTGATATATCGAGTTCGACTCTTTTCTAGCCTACACTGAATAGGATTACCATGTCTAGTCCAAAGACCATTTTGATAGTTCCAGATATATCCTGTCTCTCCCAATGCCACCTCACTTGTCTAATCAAGATGTTCGACCAGCGCTTAGCAGAAGAAGTATCACATGGAACTTTCGGGTGGCGAACGAACACGTGGCTGCTTCACTGCTCGATCTGATTCACATCCACGCCCTCCACCCCAAGTTGCGACGGGATCAGTTATGGAATCTCTTGACCAATGGTTGGCAGCCGAATCTCGCCTCAAAACAGCGGCTCAAGAGTTCCTCGAGAGCTGCTCCGCCTTACATAACGTCAACTTTGATGACAATCAAAGCTCCCCTACGCAGGATGAGGTTGATAGAAGAATAGAGCAGATTCATTCTCACGCAGTATCTTTTGCCTTGACTAAACAAACCATCTTGGAATCACAAACCATTCTAAACACTGCGCTTAGACGGTTCCCATCTCTTGCTTCCATACAAAGGCTGCCTGCCGAATTGCTAGTTACCATTTTCAAGCATGCCATTCCCCCTTCATGCCGATGGGTTCAAATCATCAGGCCCAATACTCTACTCGCTATATCCTCCGTTTGTCGTCGATGGCGCCGATTGTCGATTCAAACCGCCTCGTTGTGGTCGCATGTGGACTTTTGCTTGACCGACTATCAAGATAGTCCCCAGCAGCCCAGTATCGAGCAGCTGTGGCTAGAGCGCGCAAAATCTTCTCCGCTCCATGTTCACTTTTACCGTATGAGCGACGAGTCGAAAGGTCGCTACACACCCAGGCTTGTCATACTTCCTCATATGGTTGCAGATCTCCTGCCATATTCCAACCAGATTGTCACTCTGCGCTTCATAAGATTTGAAGCCAAGCATCTGATCGAGACACTGACTCAAATACGTCTTGCTCAAGGAGCTACCAATCTCATCACAACCCTTGACCATACGGGCATCACTAGTTCCTACCCATACTCATCGGCGCCAGTTGATACTCGCCCCACACCTGCCTGGTTACCAGCTTTGTTCAAAGGCCTTTCCAAACTATCTATTAGAAACTTGCCGCTCTCACAGTGCCCTACTTTATCCGAGCTTGCTGCGATGTTAAGCAACTGTCCGCAACTTCGCTCTTTGAACTTGTCTTCACTCGCTGTGAACAAGGATGCAAGTGCGAGGACCTACCCCATAATACATCTACCCCACCTTCGTTATCTAAATCTACAAGGGATGTACGAGCAAGGCGAACAGAAACTTTTGTCTATCTTGCATCCTGATAGTGCAGATTTACATCTGGAAATCGCTGTGGCTGCGGACAATGCGGGCGCCTTAGCTGCCGCGACACAATTCATGTCGAATTTTCGCGTAACCTCACTTTGCCTCTGGCATCGAGAATATGACGATGAACTTGACACTCCGATCGCCCCTTACTTCGAATTTTCCCGGGCTATACACTCACTCCGTATCCCCCTCGACATGCGAAGTATGAGCATCACAATAGATAGCCTAATAATCATAAATAGGAAGCGCAATTCGGTGCGGCGGCTGCCAAATCTCAAAATTCTTGCTTTCACTGGCGGGCGGATTTATCCTGATGATTTGGAGGCGCTTAAACGCCTCGCGACTGTCTACTCGTTAAATCAGCTTTTGCTAGCAGGGTGTCAGCTCAGGGTTTGGAACGGGTTTGATGCCGGAGCTGACAAACGACACCAAAGCAAGTATAATGAGCTGATCAAGTGGATCTCGCAACGGATTCCCGAGGTCATAGTGACTGGAAATTCTGGATATGGCGCCCGTCTACCTTGATATGTACACACGCATGAGAGAGCTCTGGCTTGCGCCAATTGATCAAAAGAAATATGCATTGGATCATGCCGTCGCTGAAACCAAACGCAGCCCTATCAAACTAGAGTTAGTATACCCAACAGTTATTGTGTAGCGATGAAAATAAATCTAGATATTTAATATGATAGCTTTACGTATCACCGCTGTGGATCTCTTGAGCCTTAGCTATTATGGTCGTTGAAAGATTGAATCCATAGCCTGAGTCAGACTGGCATCATACGACCAAATAACTACTAATATGCCACATCCCGTCTTCCGTTTGACTCCGATCGCTACTGACGATATAACGTATCTCGCCTTGAGGGTATATTTCAAGCTCTAATATAATATGCAGGCTCTAGAGCAGTGGATAGGAGCTGGGTCGCATCTCAGGCAAGCTACGCAACATTTCTTTGACAGTTGTGCGACTCTCGAAGCAGCAACTAGAAATTATCCAGCTTATCTCTTGGATCAAGCTTCGACTGAAGATGTAATTCTACGTATGCAGTCCTACTTGGGACTACTGAAAGCCTCTCAGAATCAGCTCGAGTTGTCACAAGTTGTTCTGAACCGTATACTCAACCGTTCTCATGCTTTGGTTTTGATTAATAAGCTCCCAAACGAACTTCTTTCTCATATCTTTGACATCAGCAAAAAACGCCAAAGGCCCTGACCTAATCGGACCTGAATTAGCAGGGCTGCTTTCTAATTTGCCTTAATCGAGCTTTTTTAGCCTGAATTAGGGAGTTTCCCGTCTAATGCACTAATTCGGGCCGTCATACCAGCAGCAGCTGCACATCTTGTATCCTAAATGCGAGACAAGTCCAGGCAACCTACCCTAAAGTTGTAAACCTCGAAGGAGACTCAAGCGCCAGCCCTCGAATTGAGGTCATGACAGTCCCATGTTGACAGATTCATGTCACGAGGTCTGACATCTCGGTGTTTCAACTTCCACCGCCGCCGCTCACGGTTACCCACGTCGTGGACGTCCTTCCTTCTGCCTGCACTATGCGCTACTGGAACATAAAGTGAGCACTCCTAAAAACTCATAGTAGCATTCCAGCTCATATAAAGTCAGGATTGCTGGGCTGTGTACCTATACGGGAACAAGTTGTCTTTGAAAGTCGGGGGCGCGCTTGAGCCGGCAACTAGTGGCAACCTGACCGTAGGAGCCGTCCCTTGAACCCCTCTTATCACTAACACTAAAATAACTCAACGGTCGATAAGAGTGCAGTGGATATAGTCTGCCACAATACTCTCTCGCCGGGCTGTGATTGTTTGCTTTTGCTCAGCGGCGTCCTTCAATCGTTTGGGTGTACGCTTACCTACGAAGGATTTATGCCGGTTAGTGAAACTATTCGCTTGTGTCCATGCGATGCTGATTCATGACTACTCATATGTCGACTATACGACGCTCAGGGAATATTTTCTCTGTCAGTCGTATTTTTTTTTTTGCCTGGTTTCGGTGCCCTCGCTTGGTTTCTTAGCCCGCCGCAAGATCGCCGGTCATCCTAGCCCCTCCGTCGGATGATTGAGCCAAGCGCCAGTGTTAACCAACAACGGCGCGCTGCCATACTCGGCGCGCCTTCGTCCGGTCTCCTACGTATGTAGCTACATTTCTTCATCGAATAGATTAGAAACCCGTAGAACAATGTATACACCATGCCATGTATTGTAGCCCAGATGAAAGATATAGTATTGTCACAATTCACACGAAATAAAGCCAGCTAATGCTCGGCGCTGAGCGCTCGGCTATAGAGCCAGATAATATAAACTAATTCGCGTTCTAGCGGCCAAGCCCGTTTAGATGTCTCCCCTTCAAAAAACATTTCTGGTCAGTAATTCACCTCAAATTAAAAGGTACACCTTCTAAACCGACTAATCTGCTAATTCAGCCCAAATTAGCTCCGGATTTTTTTGCTGATGGAGTTCGTTGTGGCTCCGTGCTGTCGCTATAGTGCGCCACGTGAGGATGGCCCATTGACAATGCTCCCTTCTGTGTGCACTAGATGGCACGATGCCTTCAAACAAACGGGCTCCCTGTGGTCACATATTGATATATTTGCTGAAGATTGGGTAGATGTAAATTGTCCGCCCGCGGCAGCTCTTATGCGCTTACAAAATGCGAAGAACGCTCCGTTGCACGTGCATTTTGGGCCCAAAGACGATATCAAAGGCTCCGAAATATATCTACCGCAGGTCCCTGCTATTATTCTCCTAAATAGCGCCAAGATATCTTCAGTCGAGTTCTCTAGATTTGATGTTGGCAACATGATTACGCTTATGACAACTTTGCTAGAGATCAGCCCGATCACTAGACTTGATCTTGGTGGGACGACCTACCTGGATTCAGGCGCTACACTCGGGCGTCAATGGCCCATACACAGCTTCCACGGCCTTGTCGAGCTACAGATGAGCCGCATGGCGGATCAGGATTGTCCATCATTATCTCAATTGGCAACAATGTTGGCTAATAGTCCGGCTTTGCAAATACTGCGGCTGCGGATGATGTTTGTTCATCCAAACGCGGATCACAATCTTCAGCTGGTTGATCTGCCTCATCTTCGCTGTCTTGACTTTTCTGGATCGGTGGGGCCTAGTCATTCAATCCAAGCGCTTTCAATAATCGGGGCTACAAGCAGCAGTATATACCTGGTGGTCCCGGCATCTAAGAATGACCCTAATTCTTCCATCGCCGCCGCGTTTTTATCCCGTACTCGAGTCGCTTCGTTATACATTTGGGTCGCCGATTATTATGACACACATCTTCCTGCTTACTTGGCTGATGCTCGCTACTTGCGCATGCTGATACTTATTATCGACAATCACGATATCAGCAATTATCTCGACAAACTCATTGTTTCGACGGAACATGGAATTTCACCACTTTTGACAACTCTTGAAACGTTGTACCTCATAGGCGGAGATATTGACGAAAACGATCTAAAACGGCTCCGAGATTTGAGTTCAATTTCTTCCCTCAATCAACTCGTGTTCGCAAAATGTAGTTTCTTACAAAAAGGCAATTGGGTCGAGGTCTCTAGCATTGAGCAGTATCGAGAGCTCGAGGCCCCAGAGGTCAAAACCATATTGCAACAAATTCCCGTAGTCATGTTCAAGGAGTACGATACCGAGGACGATAGCTGGGATTTATTTTTGCAGCATGAGACCTTGGTTTTGAACAAGTAATAACGGAGTATGCACTCCGCTATCATCAAATGACCCGAGACATTGTAACAAAGTTGTTATCCAGAACCTAGTTGGCAATATATTTGTGTTTGAAGGACAAGTCGGCCTTCTTGGCTATGGTCTTCGCCCATATTAAGATGCATGTATGCGCTCCGTGAACAACGGCTTCATTAGGTTATCGGATGAAATAAGTTATTCCATTTGTATAGATCTCCCTAAGTACAAACAGCCAAAAAGACATACACACAACCGGAATCCTTAGAACACAACCAAAACACAATAGGAGTAAAAATGTATTATAAATAGATCGAAAGCGAAGGCTGAAACCGAAAAAAATAGCCGCGGAAGGCAAAAGAAAGAGTTGGTCATGACCTAGACTCTGAAGAAACGACCTCACGCGAGGCTGTGGGCAGTGGCGGAACGGGTAGCGGCCGGATTGGTCGTGTCGTCCTCATTGATACTGAGCGTGGAACTAAAGCGTGGGGTAAATTGTTTGGGCGGCTAGGAAGCGCACGGCCGTCAGGGAGCCCCAGGGACATTGAGCGTAGAACACCATGTTCGGCAGCCGTTCGGACGGACATGTGTTCTGAGATGATTGGTCGGTCATCGGGAGCCTGGTTCAAGTAGCGTTGAGGTATGGGAGGGACTGGAGGGATAGGTGGAGCGCTCGGGATAGGGGGTAGGCGCCGAACGGGGCTTGAATAGGGCGGCGGCGGCGGATTTTCTAATCCTGGAGACGATCCGGTTGTGACTGGGGAGGATTCTTCAGCTTCAGGAGGTTCTGTATACGTCCCTATAACCCTCCTCAAAGACTCTACACTCCTCAAGAGAGGAGTAGCTAGCCGCCCAGTGATAATAGACATGATTTGACCACTACTCCCGTTCGACGAGTCTGTATAGTCTGTGCGAATCGTGCTGGAGCGAGTGATGCCAGTATTGGAACGAGTAACTCCTGTGTTGGACCGCACAAGAGCTGCCCCTGAGCTGTTGCGACTGTGTCCGGGAGTGGGTCGACTTAAGTTGCTGTCGGAACGGTCCGTGCCAGTACGGTTTGAATGACTTCTGCGACCAGAGCTGCGAGTTCGACCAGTGCTCGATCGAGTAACATGGTCGGATTTAGAGCCAGATCCTTTGCCGGATAGTGATCGGGAATGACTCGATTCGCCAAACGCTATCGTAAACCTCCCAGTTGCGCCTCGTCGAAGATCGGTGGGTCCGTCGGCTAAATGGGTGAGTTCATCAACGTCGGATTCTCCCGAGTCGCCCAGATCTAAATGCGGAGATTGGACCTCTAGTCGGGCGGAAGGGAGTGGGGATGCACCTGTGGTGAAACTACCGCCTTCGGCAATGGGGTCGACCTCAAGGCTAGTGCGGCCATGTCCTTGGAGCTCCCGAGGAGTGAGTCGAAATGAGCCATACACTTGATCGGCTGGACGAGTATCGAGGGCGTACTGTTCTTCTCCATTGTCGTTCAAATAATCGTCGGTCCGCCCAGAAACCTTTCTTTCCAACAAAATCACAACTCCCTCATTTTTCTCCTCTGTCTCGGCTTCCTCCCTCTCCCTCAGCTTCTCTTTGACATGCTCTTCATCCGACCTCCACTCCTCTTCCGACTCATCTCCAAACTCCTCGTCCCGGATACTAGGCTCGCCTTCGTGTCCAGTAAACCCACTCTCCGTTGGCCAGAAAGACGCCCACGACGGCGGCGGAGGCGGAACGAACGAGCCTAATCCAGCCCCGCCTAATATCCCTCCTTTTGTCCTAAGCAAATGTGTTCGGGCATCGAGTGAGGGCTGTGCCATACGAAGCTCTGCGCGTGGTCGTATGGTCCGGATCGGAGCGCGTGGTGGATCAGGTGGCCGGCGAGTGGGTAGACGGAAAGTGTTTGTTACTTCGGCAAACGGCGGTCGAGTGGGCACGTCAACTTTTGGGGTAGGGGCTAGTAGCGCCAGAGGCGAACGAGACGGTTTTTTTCGCTTTTGTTTAGGGAGGCTGGCTGCGGCTTCGGGGTCGTAACGGTACACGGCATCAGAGCTTTCCAGAACCAGTTGATGGTGCGAGGCATTGAGACCAGTTGGAAGGCTAAGATATGCTGTTTTCGTCGATTTGGACCAGGATTTGAAGTAGCTCCGTTTAGGTTCCTCGTCAGGTGCGATTCGGATGCCTTTACTACGAGATCCATCGGTAGCTCCGCTTTCCGCTCTAGCGCGACTATACCCGTTTCGAATTTGGGAGGTAGCTGGCACAGATGTCCGAGATTGGCGCGGTCGAGGGTGTTGGCGCTGGCGGCGGTAACGCAGTACCATGTAGACAACCAAACCAACGAGGATCATGATTGATATTGCGCCAGACACAATACCAGCGATGACCAGCTTCTGAGCGCTAACCAACAAAATGTATCATAGTCAGCTATGTGATGCTCAATACGGAATAAATCGATAGCATACCCAGGATCGGTGTCTCGTCCACCGAGGGCTCGTTTACAGAGTGAGAGCCACTGGTGATTTCTTCGCAATATGGGAGCCTGTCAAGCTAGTAGGTGAGAAACAAGGAATATGGCACAAAAAACAATGCAAAGTATTGCAAGCAAAGTCGATCCTTACCAGCCATGTTCGTCCGCGAGGTACGTCTTTATTCAGAGTCGAAATATACGGTCCAGTTATCATGCCACCAGCATTGAATTATCCTGCACCACACCTGCATCTCGATCAGCACTCAAGCCGCGAACCAGAAACAAAAACACCTACCTAATGAAGTGGGCTAACGTTCAACCAAATTAAATCTATATGTGGTTTAGTTGCAGGGCCGATGGACAGTATATAGCCAAGAATTGTGCCAGAAGAGAGGGAGATAATTGTAGTAGAGATGATGTAGGGGTCAACATAACAGGATGGAAATCACGCAAGGTTGTCAAGCTGAATACACCGCCACTCAGGGCCCTTACGTCATTTAATTCAGAAGGCGGGCACGTCGGATCTTCCACTCGCTCGCCCCAAACATCCAGCGACCTGCCAAATGAATCACGGTTTTCCGAAGCAATAGCAACTTGAATGAGCACATACCTCTCGGAATGTATATCTTGTCAAGCCACCAACTCCCCAACCCACTTGCTCATACTTCATATGATTGGCAAACAAAGGAAAAACAAACGTGGGCAGGCAGTGTTACCGCCCCAAATTTAGGCTTTTGTTGCGGGCAGAAGCCCCACTCTTGAGAGGCTCTGCAGTTAGACTTGCAGGTCTCTAGACCATTGTGCTATACAGTAGGAGCGCCCAGGCGATACGGGTGGTGACGAGGGTAAATTGAATTTAGTACTCGAGTGATATGACTGTGCGAAACGAGGAGCTTTGACGTATGTGTTTCGACTATTTTTCGTCGGATTACAATATCTTAAACCTCTTGCAGAAATAGACCAAGAATATTCTGGTCTTCAAGAAAATTGGTAGGCAACCCAATGCCTGTGTCCATGAGTACTGGCACGATTCTTTTCAAGACAACAAAAAATCTATTGCTATCAAAGAACAAATTGAACGAAGCCCAGAGGATTTGCATAGTAGTGTGTACAACTTTAGCCGTACAGCTTTTAGTTGAAGCGCCAAGAGAAGCCGTTGAGCTTGCCAACGCCTATCGAAGTAATTAGCATCCCGTAGAGCTATTTTCTCTTAGGAAACACTCACCGAGGCCAGCGAACTGCTGGAATGCAGAGGGAGAGAGATCGATATCTTCAGTGCCGCAGGCGTAGCAGCGGTCGACGATTCCAACGGTAATGGACTTGCCGTTCCAGGTTGCGGTGGCAGTCTTGCCGCAGGCTTGGCTGTGGTTCGGGTTGCCATCTGCAAAGAAGAAAGGCATTTAGTGATTGAATCTTGGAAGCCAATGTCGAACTCACCGATCATCATCTGCTGGAAGAGGCCGGTACCAATTGCGGCGACCCACTCGTCATCGCGCTGTATGGATAAGTGTCAGTTAGGCGGTGCTCAAAGAGCCAAATGTTATCATACGTTGTTCCAGCCGCAAGCTCCAGTTCCAGCTGAGGGGTTATCTATGCACAGAAGGTTAGTTAGATCTGAGCGTGCATCGTTAAATTGAGTATATGCATACAGTAGGTAGCCTAGTATGCACACCATCAGAAAAGTGTTATTCAAACAAAGGCGAGAATGTGGACTTACCCATCCGTTATGCGTGTCGTACGGGCCACGAGCAACGAGTTCAGTGGCGTTGTGAACGGGGGCAGCAACGGCGGCTCCAACCATTCCGAGGCCGACAACGGCGAATGATGCGATCTTAGCGAAGGAGAACATTTTTGAGGAAGCAAGGAGCTGGGGAGACTAGGAGTGCTGGAGAGAAGTAGATGAGAGGATTGATGCTACTTAGGCCATCAGCCATTCTCATTTTATACCTTCTTGAACCCGCATATGACAACGACTTGGTTGTCCGCTCGATGAGTACGCATAGTAGAATATGGAATATCACTGCCGACTGCTATGGTCGAGTTGTTCTTGACTACGCGGCATACAAGCGACTGCCGCCTACACTCAAAGCGACAACTTCTTCATCGGCCGTGCTCTCCTATGCCGAAGTATCATGCGCGACGTTGAACTCGTGAAACATTCCAAAGATTATTTCCGACGGCTTCGGGCCGAAACATGATGTTTGCTTGGCGAAACCTGCCAATTTGAGATTCGCGAGGAGATATTGAGTATAAGAAAATACTCAAACTGAGCGGAAATCTGGTCAAGCAATCTATATCACTCACAATAACTGTTGAAGAATGAGCTACAGAGCACACTTCATACCTGGGACCAACATCTTCGAACCGCCAGAAATAGCACAATGCGCGCTGAGCGGCCATCATATCGTGTAGAGCCGAGGCTTGGCACATGAGTCGATCGGGTATTTCGGAACGGGAGCGGCCGGCACGGACAACAATCCACGCCGCCAATACGTTCGGCTAATGTTTGGCTGGCGCTTCGATCAAATGCGTTAATTCAGTTCTTACGTCAGCGTGCCGCGAGCAGAGGATCATTGCGTGAACAGACCAAGGCTAGTCTTTTGGTATCCTAGGAGCTACCACCGGATGAGAAAAGGCATTATGAGGTAAACCTTGCGGCATTCTCTTGGTAAGGAAGC
>JAYRCO010000941.1:0-15122 GCA_037042815.1 Ceratobasidium papillatum | reverse complement strand
GCGGTCATGGAGATATGGCCAAAAAGGTGAGTATTCACATCAAACTAATGGGCGCTTAGTTTGCATGTTGAATATCTCACTGAGTTCTTACTCTAAAAATACCAAATAAAGTGCGCAGAAGAGATATGAATTGATACAATTTATAGAAGAATAAACCTGTACAATTCAGGTGCAAAGAAATTGATAGAATTCAGAATTAATTCAGGCAAGCACAAATTGGGAGTTGCAATGGGCAGACTCTGTAGAGAAGAATGTTAGTATCCATAACAGTGGTAACCCACAGATGATTGTTGAATCCTGAAGGAGATGCTGGTGGAGATGGGGAAGCTGGAGGGGAAGGAGAGGTAACTTGACAAGGGGATGTAGGTGCAGAAGATGAACTGTCCAGATCAAGAACAGATGGTGCACGCAGTGGTTGTTGTGCAGCAGGTATAGGGGCATGTGTTGGAGCCCCAAGCTTTGCCTTCCCACGCTTTGGTTCTGCAACTGTACGCAGTCCATCAGCACAAGGTGAGAGTGAAATGTTGTGGATTTACTTATGTTTAGAAAAAGAAGGTGTTTGCTCTCATCCTTGCTGAGGTAAAGCATGATGCGGAGTCACACTTTGGGATTTACTTTGGTTACCACCCAAAGCTTGGAGAGGCATGAGCTTTTGAATGGACTGAAGTATGCATCATGAGGAAAAAACATACCTGATGCTTTGGTCGGAAGCTGGGAGGCCAATGTGGTTTTTTCTTTATGTTAAACTTTGACTTAGCACATACTATAGTATAACCAAAAGAGTGCGCAAAACTCACCCTTCTTGATCTTTTTAAAAGAAGACAAAGCGTGGTTACTCTTTGTTGTAGATGATTTTGACAACTTGGATTCTGGGCTTACTATAAATATTGTTAGTAGTCATACACCCTTATCAAGAGCACATAACACAAGATGTACTGTGGGGCTCCAGAGCTATATTGCTCCTTGCGGTGTGCTCATCTGAGTCCATTGTGTCCGCTGGAATGCGTAATGTAGAAAGAAGGTCTAACTATTCCCCAAAGCTTCTTGACTGGATTCTCTGGTAAGTTGAGGACGGTGGCTGGTAGAATATTGTTCAAGAACAGTAATCAGAAGCCACAGAACATCACTCACCTAGCCATATCTCACCCTTGCAGAACACCTTCCCTGGTTTATAAGCAATACTCCAGATATAATGCATATCTAACATGGACTTGCTACATTGCAACTGTTGGAGCTCCTGTGAAGTTGGGATCATAAGAGTCCACATGTACCCGCAATGTCCCTTGGGGAGGTGTGCTTTCACCCATGGCCAAATAGGTGGCCAAATGTCCAAGACAAAATTGTTGAACTGGCCCATGCTCCAATTCTTGTTTTTTGCCATATCGCGCTGGTGACTCAAGACTTTGAGGCCATTTGAAGCCAAAGTCTCACAGCAAAACTCATTTTGAGTCATTCATGAAAAACCAGCAGGGACACCATTCTCTTCCTAGTATTCTAGTATTTTAGTTGGGTTATGGAACTAGCATCATTTCAGACGCACCTGTTTCAGTATGTCATTTGTTGCATTGGTGACCAAGAAAATCACTCCCAGACACTGTGTTGCAGAGGGAACAGGTCCAGACAACTTGCAAGAGGCCTGCTTTGAGCGTTGTACAAGAAACATAAGAATCCAAAGTTACAAATACGCATACTCAGTATATGACACATACCTCAGAAGCTATTTTTCTTTGCACTGCCTTACCTTTCCTATTGTGAGTTGTCGGAGCAGATGTGTTCACCCCTCCTTTCTTGTTAGACGTCCCTCCTGAAAATGCTTGAATAGCGTTGTCAAGACATGCCTGTGAACCAGTGGCCAAGCGAGTCTCAGGTTTTGGTGGGGAAGCAGTGTAGCGAGCCTTGATTGCGGCAATTGCTTTTGCCTTGTGCTGAAGGGAAGGCTGGTCACCTGGATGACTGTCATTATTGCTATTGCTGTTACTGTTCTAAGCGTCAACTTGCATGTCAACATTGTCTGTTCCCTCTTCCTCACTGCTGCTGTCTTTGTTGCCCATATCATCTGCAGCTGCCTTGCCAGAAGTTTTGCGGTTGATGTGTTGACCATCATTTTCACCACCAGTTCCAGCATCACTATCACCACCTTCCTCTGGACTCTCCTCAGGATCCTCATTGCTATCTGACTCCTCAGCCATGTGGTATTGCTCAATATCGCCACATTTACAAACACCTTGTTTTCCTTGCTTCAAAGCAAACAAGACGCAAGGACAAGCAGGTTGACTACAAGCACCAGAGTGATCAGGGGTAGGGATAGGTTAATTTTTGGCAGAAGTGCAGCCCATTGCTAGGTATCTAGGTTATCAGAAACTCAACCAGTGTGTACATCAAGGAACTGTGAATTGGATTAGAAACAGAACGACCAAGGTCACATGACATTTGCATTGCTTGTTAAGGAAAAACTCTTGCTTGTTTTGTTTGTCATCATGTTAAATCACTTGAGTCCTTTAATTCCAACTCTACCAGGAGGGGCTGGTGCATGGGAGGAAGATGTGGTATGTGGTAATTCAGAACTAGTGTGCTGGTATGATACTGCGCTTGGGGCTTTGGATGCTGAAGATAACAATCCACTGCAAATCCAATCTGTAGCCAAGGAACTGGATAGTCAATGCCGCCCTTTATGCCTTGGTATTGCAGCATGTGGATTACCTGAAGCATGGAAGGATGCTTGCATTGATTGCATTGCTAGTGTACTTGTAGAGCATGAAACTGTAGCTAGCGCAATTGAGTCAAAGTAAGCACAATTCACCATTGTCTTTTGGTATAAGTCATTTACATATATGGGCTAGTTGACACTCAAAAGTACATATCCTTCAGACTAATAAAATTTGCCACACAGGAAAGCGCTGTTGCCCACCAAACCAAATGTCAAAAGTTGCTTTATCCCACATCATTAAAACATGTCCTTCAATCTCAAACATCAAAATTGGCAAAATTGTTAGTTACAATACTATCTGCTCCTACCATAAACAGTATGGGCTCCAGAAATAGCCAACATTTCTTACCAAGGAACAGCTGGATGATCATCTACGCAAACTCAAAATGTATCATCCCAACTCAGGTGCCCAATTTTTTCTGGCGCACCTGAGGGACCAAGGAGTTCATGACTCCAGGACGCGTATCCGAGCAAGCAGGAAGCATGTGGATCCAGTAGTTCCTGCATTGCGCAAGCCAAAAAAGATCAAGCTCCACAACTATGAGAGCCCACGTTCTGATACTGTTTGGCACATGGACAGCCATCATAAGTTGATGATGTTTGGCTGGGTAATACATGGGATTATAGACGGGTACAATTGCTTGGTGAGCATCTTTTTGTTAATTCCAGGTTTCAGGAGGCACTTCCATTTCAATAGATTTGATTGCTGCAGGCTACTACAGACAAGTGTGCTGAAACAGTATTGGAACTATTCCTTGGGGCAGTACAAAGGAATCATGTTCCCCCACAACGTGTGCAAGGTGATTGTGGTGGTCAGAACATCAAAGTTGCAGCCTGGATGATGAAGAAACAAGGCAAGAATTGTGGATTGAACTTATTTGGAACGTAAGTCAACAGTCATATTGACGTAATTGTACAGTTTTTCCCCCACACTGACAGTCTACACAACTAAACTCCTAGGTCACAGCATAATCAGCACATTGAGCATTTTTGGGTGAATCTTGGGGCGCAATGCATTTGAGCTTGGCGTGCATTTTTTGTTTCATTGGAGGACTTGCATCAGCTGAATCAACATGAGCCCTATGATCTATGGCTCCTTCACTTGCTCTTGACTTCAGAACTCAATAAATCAATTGATACATTTTGCAATCATTGGAATCATCACCCAATACAGGGTCAAGGGACGTGTCACAAATCCCCAATTGTGTGTCTTAAACTCTTTTTTGCTAGTATTCACTGACCAATTTCATTGGAAATGCAGACAATCAGCCAATACAAAAATGGTGTTTATATTGAAGCGGAGGATCAGATGCATGGTCAAAATCCTGAATAATTTATTCAAAAGAATCTCCACGCTCAAAACCTTGCCAATGATGCGCTTTCTGTCCAAGCTGTACCTGACCGTCGCATTAGAGCAGCCCTTGACAGAACCAACCATAGGCCAGTCAAAACTCCTTGTAGCCATTTCACTAGTGATCTGATTGCTGATCAATTCTTGAATGATTTGGCATTACACTTGGAACATGGTCAGGTTCCTCAACAATATGGTGCTCAACCAAACAAATGGTCAGCTCTCCCTGGTCGCAAGTATCCTTCAGTTGGATCAATCACAGTGGGTACTAGGAAACAAACATACAAGATGCAAATGCCGGTTGAAGTGTGGCTGCGTTGTGCACAGAAATGGGCAATTGGGCTGGACTGTCTTGAGCAGTTCTGCCATGTGCATTGTGTTCAGCTTGCAGGTTAGCATGTAATTAGAGGACCTCCAGTATTTATACCTTTGCAAATTCATTCTTGTCAGTGCATACTCCTCCATGACTGAAGAAGCTACCCCCCATCTCTGGTTTTGCTAAAGCAATGCCAATCTGTACTATTGGGTAGGCTTAACCTTGCGCAAGCTTAAGCTTTACTAAAGCTAGGAATAGCTTGACTTGACCATCGTTGGTGTGCATTGCTCAACATTCACGCAAGCAGTGCTTTTGGTTGATCCATTCCCAAATCAACCAACTTCTCCCATCACGCTTCCCAAGGAGGGGGAGGTTGGGCGTTCACTGTGTACACCGCTTTTGATTCCATGCATTATAGGAATCACTGGCACTGAGTTTGAGCATTTCCTGGGTTTTTTATACCGTCTGGAGCACGTGTTTTGTATACTTGAGAACACGCTAAGAACTGACCCTTACAACCCAGTATTGAAGAGTTGATAAATCCCTTGCTTAACATGGCTCTTGCGGTACTACTTTTGAGTCGCAAGCTGCATTGTCTTACTGGTAGCCACTACGCAATTGAGGCTCTCAGTCGGCCATTAATTAGTGATAGTTCACTATTTTCACAGCCAGCTCTCAAGGTGCTTCTTGGCCAAACTTTTGACATGAAAGAGCGGCTTCATCCAGCATTCATTTCCATCATGTCAAGTCCACTTGACAGTCTCACAAGAGAACTGGGGATCAATACCTATTGTGTCATCAGCTTGGGAAAGAATCTTGCTTTACATCCTTGGCTTGATTTGTAAACAACCCTCCACCTCTTAAACACTGCAACAAATGCTTGAAAGCCCAAACCTGTAAGAAGTGTGAATTCAATAGTCAAGCTGCTTTCCAGGATCCACAAAAGAAAATCATTGGCACCAGTTCACAATCTGGGTAGCCTTCTTGCTTGCTTTCTGTTCTTGGCTACTCACTATTGCATGCCTCCTTTGTACTCTCCAATCCTAATTGTGGCAAATTGACATTAGCTGAGATCAGGTCATCCCAATTGTCTGCCGTCAAGGATAACAGTCATATATGGGTAGTCAAAGAAAGACTTATGCACATTTTTCCTGATTATTTTGGACCTCAAGTTGTGCCTCCGCATCCTTTCTATGATTTTGTCAATAACACACCATTGTAGGCACATCTAGACAGAAGTTGTTTCATATTCCTTTATTTTCAGTTTGCTCATATCAAATATACATGCAATCACAAAGTTTATACATCATTGGCCTAATTGTAACCTACCAACAAATTGCCCAAATCTGTAGGAACTTCAGGGATGTTGGAGCATTTGCCTTTACCTCTTCTCATTTCACATCACTCAAGTTTCTCCAATGGCCTGCAGTACCACTGAAGTGATCAAACAGCCTTTTGTTGACCTGGATAGATGTCCCATACCTAATAATCTTATCATTGAGAATTTGCAAATAGGTTGTGCAGCATTGCTTGTGAGTCCCAAGCCAGAAAAGTAGAATACCCCCAGTGCAGTGAATTATCTTCAAAGTGAGATGTAGATCTGGCCAGATCAGGTACCTGCCCCCTAAGCATGTCGTGCGAGAATGCGAACGCCGCAATTCTGGCATGCAGGCGCCAGCGCCGGCTCCGGAATGCAATTTTTTGACTCGGATTCCCGCCCGGAATCCGCCGGATTCCGGCTATTAAGCGCCTCTGAACCAGCGCATTCCCGCATTGCTGAGAGGGGGAGAAAGCGCAGCGAAAGGCTGCAAAGGGGAATGGGTGTGTCACAAAACCCACCACAAACGCATATCAGAAATACCATTAAATAGGGAGAAATTCTGGCTATCTAACCATATAAGATACATGTGTAATAAAAAATTCCCTGAGGTAGATTGCAGTCAAAGAGTGTTAGAAGATATTCACCCAAGTACACACCCTTGGACAAATTTTGGAAACTGCATATTCTGAGATTTGCAAGGTACCATTAGATGCGCGTCAGTGAACTGAGCCGAATGAGCATACTCACTACCTGCAAGCATGTCTGTACGCAGCGCTATGCCGGATTTACAGGGGCGGAACCCCTGAAAGCGCCACAAGCACTAGTGTATCCCTCCGTGCAAGCGTCGCTCCCTTGCGCGCATACGGTGCAATGCACCACTCTAAGGCTCTCTGCAAAAACTCAGCTCAATTGGAGCGTTTATAAGGGGTGTAACAAGAGGAATACACCCCCTGAACGCTCAAAATCCCCCTTAAGGTGAATATCTCATCCCACAGGAACCTTTGGGAGATTCTGAGGCCACAGAAGTGTTTAGAATCAAATTCTGCACCAGATTGGCATTGTGTATTTATGTATATATCAGCAGAATATGTTTTCTAGTATACTCAGACCCAAGGGTACATGAAAGTAGGCTTACCATGATGCACCAAGTACAGTTCATGGTATTGGAAGACAGGTATGAGAAATGTGAGACACTTTATGGGGGTTTCTAAGGGCTAGAAAATGTGTGGCAGCAGTAGAAATGCCTGAATCCTGCATCTTGACATGGTTAGGAGGGCTGCGCACTCAGGGGGATAACTTTGGGGCAAAGAATGACCACGATCTCTTGATCTAGATTTTTCTAAGAAGAACCAAGCATACCACTGTGTAGCTGGGATTTATGCGCATTTAATGGTACCTTGGGTCAACATATGTGATGGGTTTCAAAAAATGACCCCCCTTCCCAGAACTTGCTCCCAGTGTACTTTTGGTCGCGCTGGCCGCTATAATTTCATTTGCAGGACATGTTTTATATGGTTAGAAAGCCAGAATTACTCTGCATTTAATGATATTTATTACAAGGCTGTGCGGTGGACGGGTAATGCGGGTACACCATGTTTTGCAGGAATGCGCCGGAACTGCCGGATTCCGGCGGTATACCCGTGTTCTCGCTGCGGGGGCCGGCACCGGTGCCGGTTAGGGGTCAAACTGCTCGGAATCTGGCTGCAGGCACCGGAATCCGGCAAAATTCTTGCACGACATCCTTACTGCCCCCCATGTAGCCAGCAATAAAAAGGGCAAGCTCCTGCTGGTCTTGCTCTGGGGAACACATGATCCCACAAGTTGTACTGCTGGTAACATAGCAAAAGTTGGTTCTTCAACATCCTCTACCAATACAGTGCCACTGGGAAAGAGTGCTGGGATTTGTGGAGTGCCTGAGCCGTCTGGTGGTGATTTGTATTCCGCAAACAAATTGCCTGTATTTGTGTTGCAGTTATTGCTGTTGTTGGTGCGGTTAAGGTCCTCAAGACTAAAGATCTGGCAATTCAGTTTGTCACAATGTTGGTCAACAATAGCTTGGAGTTCAACAGTGTTATGCTCTTTGAAGGGCTTCCCAAGGTGTATGTGATTCTGAGCAAGAAGAAATTGAACCTACACACAAAGCTTGCAAGTGTGCAACTTCACTGTATGAGCAATCATGATTGAGTCAAATGAGTAAGAGATATATATCATTGAATTGACATACATGCATCATCTATACCCTTTGTTACGCGTAGCAGTTCCCTACGCTCGTCTTAATGGCGCTATGAAGTAGTTGGTAAGTTTCAACCATATTTATGTGCACTGAATTGGGATAATTCAATAAGCTAACCTTGCATTTCTGACAAGCAAGACGCATATGCGTGAACTGCTGGTCCTCGTTGCAATCTATTGAGCTTTCCAGTAGACTAAAGTTTGCTGTGTCAGTAAATTGTCCCCAGGCAGCCTTGGATCTAGCCGATCAGACTTACTGGCTGGACTTGAGCATAAGCTTGCACAGTGACCAAGCTGTAAACAGCCATCCAAGCCGCTCAGCTTCTTCAGTTTCAGTAGATTTTTTGGACTTGAACAAAGCCTGCTGCAAAGGGCCTTTGAAGTTGCTGACAAGTGTCAGGATCTTGCATAGCGTTTAAGCAAACTCCATGCTTGGATCCAAAGTATCTTTCCGCTGGGCATAACCAAAACATAATCAACTTCACAATTCATAGTAGCAGAAGAGAAAATAACCTTGAATAAATCACTTTGGAAGGATTTGTGTGATCAAGGACCAGGAGAAGCAGGCTTGCAAAGAGGGCAAGATGGATCTCAACAGGGACAAGCCACCACCTTGTTCTTCTCCTGCCAGCAACCAGACTCCACCGTCTGTGTTGACCAGGCATAACCACCACCAGGATGTTGGTAACAAATCCTAGACCAAGCCCAAGCCCAAGACCCATGGCAAACAGTCTTCAAAGGCACTCAACAATGCGGCCGCACTGAACAAAGGTTGGTCTTGCTGGGACGCAACACCCGCTGACATAGGAGCTGTGGGTGCAACACCAAAGCATTCCTGGTGGGACCAGTCACCTTCTAACAGTTTCCCTGCTCCAATTCCCATTCTTCATCCTATGGCCGCTAAGGTTCCCCTTCCCAGTAGCGCCACATTTGTCAAAAACAGAACATGGTGTGTCCAAAAGACCGCTCATTATCAAATTACCAATAAGCCTCAAGAGTTTGGTACCAGCCTGCTTTTCAACCAAACCCTCCCACTTCTCACTGAGCGCACCCTTGAGGTCCACAAGCACTGCCTGCTTGTGGAAGTTGTGAATTGTGTGCTTAACAAACTTGATGATTGTGTTTGCCCCTATGTCAACACAATCCTTGTCGTGATTGAACCGCTGCTCATCAACAAGAGTTACAATGCCTGTGTCAAAGGTCAGAAAATCATTTTGAACTGGTCCAAGGTTGCTTAGTCTGGCCCATATGATTTCTACAACACATCTGGATGTTGACCATGCAGACTAGTACATCCAAAACACTGCTGCTGGAGTTGTTCTCTATTGTTGCATCCGCTCTTGGCATCCATGGACCCTCGCCCTTCCTCAAGGCTGTCTATTGTTCCAAAAAGGTCTTGGCAACTGCGCCAAACTCGTAATCTTGTCGTCCAACACATTGCTATCATGACAAGATGCGCTGTCTTCCCCTGTTTGCGCAAATTGGCTGACGCAACTGCACATAGACTCAACAACAAGCAACCAAAGGTCTGAACCATGACTGCGTTGTGACTGGCCGCGCTTGCCAAAGCTGCTGCACTGTAGGGTTGACAAACTACTCCAGCCTCTGTGGATATGTCTTCATAAATACCCCGGCAAAGGTCTTGCGGTGCTCCTCAAAACTATAGGATAGGTGATTCCTCTTACAGACTTTTTGCACAATTAGTTTTTATTTCTGAAGTGAGAGAGGGATAGCAAGCTGAGACATTTGATGGCTGTATTTGTGGATGAAAAATGTAAACCCTTGTCCAGCCCAATATGATAAACCAGCATAAATGGATAGCAGACCGAGCGTTAGGTCTACAAAACAAACATGTCATTTATAACCAACATAGCTAATAAACAGCTCCTCACAGCTAACAAACAACTTGCTGAAGCTGATTTAGAGTTAATTAACAACTCTACGTCAAAATCTGACAAACACCAGCACAAACTAATATCTGGGCAAACCAAACAGACAATTGATCAGAGCAAACAGATAGCAACTCAGAGTCAACAGATAACAGATGATTGATTAGCGCAAACAGATAGCAGCTTGGAGTCAAGAAATAACAGGTAGGAGTCAAATAACCAATACATAGGTATTGAGGTAGCAAGACAGGAAGTTGGGAGCAGACAGGCTCTACCAAAAGAAGGCAACTTAGGCTGAGAGCACTAGCTCAAGTAGAAGAGACAAAGCAGTAGTATAACTGGATGTCTAGCTAGAGTACAGGATCAGACCTTTATATACAGCGTAGACCAGTGTGAGAACGGAGACAGAAGAAAGAAGTCATAGTGGAGCAAAGAGAACAATGAGCACATAGTGACAACATAGTGAGATCAGAGATGATACATTTTGGAGCAGCGATGTCATTATGACACATATATGGTAACACTCCCCCTTGTGTCGATATGACCGAGAAGTAAAGAAAGAAGAGAAAAGATAAAACAAAACAAACATATTCAATCTTTACAACTATCAATCAAAGTACAAAAAACTTATTCATGAGCAAGAGTCTTGATCTTGCAACACCTCTTGGTGGAACCAGTGGAGGTAGGCGAGTCAGTAGCGTATCCTGACCAACAATACCACATCATTGCAGTTTGAGTGGTGTGGGCTGGGAAAGCAAGGGCCTTGGTCATGATGTCTGCCCAATTATCGGCTGACTTGACATACTTGAAGCGAATCATTCCCTTGTTGACATAGTCACGGATGAAGTGATATTGCATGTCAATGTGGCGTGCACGTTGGCGCTCGTCAGGGTACCTGAAGAGGGTGATAGCTCCTTCATTGTTGCAGAATATGGTAGTCGCATGGTGGTTATTGAAACCTAGTTTGTTGAAGAAATTGTGTTGCAAACAGCGTGTTGGCCAGTAGACAAGCCTCTGATGAATTCAGATTCCATGGATGAGAGAGCAACAACTGTCTCAAGACTTGACTTGAAGGCGGTAGCTTCCCCTTGGAGGAAGAAGACGTACCCTTCTTGTGATTTGCATGTGTTGATGCATGCACCCCAGTTGGCATCTGTAAAGCCATATTTGATAAATTTGCAGCGCTTGTCATAGATGAGTCCTTCTTCTGCATGGTCCTGCAGACATAATATCACACGTTCCATAGCACGCCAATGGAGGGGCGTGAGGTAGTGTGTGCAGGATGAGAGGAGGGAAACGGTGTAGGCAATTTCAAGATAACAAGTGAGAGCGGGCCAGAGGATAGAACCACAAGCAGTAGCCCAAGCACCAATGGCGGCTTGGTCCTCAGTCTCATCACCGCAGCTGAGGCCATGGTTGGTGGGGAGAGGAATGCAAGCGGTCTTGCTAGGTGCGTGCTCGAGATCTAGTTCAAAGTGTTTGCACATGGCGTCAATGTATGCGGGCATTGAGATCTTGATCTGTTGGGTCTTCCAGTTGCATTCAATCTTGATGCCCATATGATGTTTGGCTGGGCCGAGGTCTTTTCCTTTGAACAAGGATGGGACTTCAGCTTTGACGCAGTCCACAGAGTCTTTGCGACAGGAGATGAGGAGATTGTCAACGTAGACGCAGATCTAAATATATTTGAAGACTTCAGCGTCCTCAGGGGTGCCAGGTGGAACCGGGTTGTGCTTGACATATACACAGGGGTCCGAGAGACAAGGTTTATAACCCTCATTGATGAGCCTGGCACAAAGTGGACTACCCCACTTCTCAGGGGATTGTCCAAGACCATAGACAGCCTTCTTAGGCTTCATTGCCTGCATGTTGCGGTCCATGTACCCAGGGATACCAGCAAGGTAGATATTCTCCCCCTCACACAATGGTGCGTTGAGGAAGTCGGTTGTGAAATTGACTTGGTGGAGGGCTAGATTTGCCTTCGCGGAGATGGCAAGTATGACGCAGAGCGAGTCGAGGGATAGGGTCAAAGTAAAGTTTTCCTTTTGCAAGATATTGATCCCTTCTTGTTGTGAGAATCCTTGTGCAACAATCTGGGCTTTCATGCGTGTAATGGTGCCATTTTCATTGAATTTGGGGGTGAAGAGCCAGCGTGTACCTATAAGGTTGGCTTCAATGGTGGGAGTAAGCTCAACATGGTCAAAGACCTTGCTTTTGATCCACAATTGCACCTCAACGTCCATAGCCACTTTGAAGAGCGCAGAATGCTCGAGATGGTTGATAGCCTCCGTATAGGTGCAAGGCATCGAGAACGTATCCTCCATTCCTTCAAGGAGGGCCATGCAGCACAGCTAGTAATTGTCCAAGTCCTGTTTCTGCTCGGCAACTCCCCAGAGATATTTGTTGATTACAGGTTCTTGAGCTGTAAGAGCTTCAAGTACTTCTCTATCAGGTTTGCCTTGGTGGGCAAAGTTGCAAGCAAGGCGACGGCAAGGATATGGGTCTGCAGCAATATGCGCATTCAATGCGGCTTCACAACAAGCAAAACGAGGGCGGACATTGTGTCCAAGACAACAAAGGTTGTTCAAGCTGAAACCAGGTGTAGCACGGCAACGAGGACAAGGTGGGTCTGGCACAACTTCACCAGGTTCATATCTATAGCTGGGTTGACCAAATGCTGGGAGTGGGAAGAAAAACAGAGGTTCTTCACCAGGCGCAAGGAACGATGGGCGAGGGGCATTGTAGTCAGAAGCAGCAGGCGACATATTTGCATAGTCAGGCGGCAGCAATCCTGGATAAAGGGACAATTGCCTGCTAGGAGTCAACGAGTCATCTGCCATATTTGTGCAATTGTTCAACGTTTGTTGTTCCATGCCAGCGTTCATTTTGCGGCCAGTCAGGGCCATCTGCCATTTGTCAAGTTTAACACCTGCTGCTTCTGCTGATCTAGACATAGATTGAGAAACACAGTCACTACCCACCTGCTCAGACATCTTGGGCTTTAAGAAAGAGGAGGGTGTAAGAGGATTGGACTTGTCAAACACTCCAGAGGATGTGTTAAATGGGTCAGATCCCTCCTTCTTTATAGCCTGAGTCTTTGAAGCAGGAGGTGTGGGAAAAGCAGGGGATGATGCCATAGGTTGCATCATAGGTGACATCACTGGAATCATAGGTGATGTTGTCAATGATGTCATTGGCTGTGCAACCGGAGTAGATGATGTCACTGGCTGGATGGGGGTGGCCAGTCATCATCAGTTGATGTCATAGGTGATTCGGTGATCTTGGCATGCTTGGGAAAAGCATTTTGCGGCTGTGCAAAACTTGGCGACCTCCAGGGAAGATATATTGAAAAGAATATCCCTGATTCCCTGCAATACCAACAAAGGTAGCAGGTTTGATTTTTGGATCTAGTCTCCCACGGGTCCCAGATTGGTTGAGTACATGGCATGGAGTGCCAAAGACTTGTAGTTGAGTGATATCTGGGCGCTTGCCAAAGAAAGCTTCATAGGGTGACATGTGTCCTTTGAGCAATGATGTGGCAACTCAATTTGAAATGAAGCATGCATAAGCAACAGCTTCTTGCCATAAGAATTTGGGTGACTTGGATTGTAGGAGCATGGATCGACATTTCTCCATGAGAGTCCTATTGAGTTGTTCTGCAATACCGTTCTGTTGAGGTGTATGCGGAGAGGTGACATGGAAGAGAGTTCCTTTGTCAGACATATAGTCTGTGAACTCCTGGTGAACATATTCCTTTCTGTTGTCAAACTGCACGGTCTTGATCTTCATGTTGACCTGGTTGTCCAACATTGCTTCAAATTGTTTGTAACATTTGAACGCCTCGTTCTTGTGCATCATGAAGAAGACTTTCTTGAATCAAGAGGCGGCGTCAGTGAAGGAAACACAGTAGACGTTTCCTTGGAGCAATGTGGTTTGAGTAGGGCCAAACACGTCTGTGTAGACCGTGTCTCCAATAGCGGAGTATTTGGTTTTTGAGGTTTTGGGAATAGTCTTTGCGGACATCTTGCCTTTAACACAGGCTTCACAGTCAAATTCTGTGTTTGTGTCTGTAAGCTCAAGACCTTCAATAGTTCCTTTTCAAGCCATGTTCTTGATTTGAAGAGGCAAGAGGTGTCCGAGTACATTGTGCCATTCTTGGAGAGAACAAGCAAGATGCGAGTATTTGCAAGATCCGGCATAACCAGCGACGTGCAATAGAGCACCTTCAGCACGGTCATTTATGCAGAAACCATGGACGACAAGTTTCTTTTCATGAACAAACTCAAAACCTTTGTATGTTTTGTTCAATAGGCCACCCTTGAGCTTTGAGAGTAAGACTCGAGAAGACGTGAGATTATTGGGGGCTTTTGGAACGTATGCAACTCTAGTTAGTCGTAGTATGGTTTTTGGAGTGAGTTTTCCTTTCCAGATTTTGGGAGGAACATGTAATAAAACAACTCCGTGTCCTTGGATTTCTGTAGGATTGCCAGAGACTCCGGTGACTGAGTGGTTGACAGGTGTGAATTCCTCAAAGAGGGACTTGTCGTTGCACACATGATTGGAAGCGCCACTATCATAGAGCCACATGTCCGGAGTCATGGCTTGGTTTGAATGTTTGAGGGCCATGCAGCCATATTTGTCTCCAGGAGAGTAGTCATTGCCATGATTTGCTCGATGAGGGGGATTCCGCTGATTAGGCTTCTTGCCACACGTTTTGGCTTTGTCCTTAGCAGCGCAAGAGAAGTGTGGAGGGACATTGGACATATTTGACTTGTCTTTCTCCTTGTCTTGGCATTCAGGGCTGATATGACCCCTTCTACCACAGATATGGCAGTTTAACTTTGACCTCTCTTCAGCTGACATCAGGTGAACAGGCTTTTGATTGGAGTTTTTGAGGGACTTCTAAGCATTCGCAAACATAGCAGTTGAATCTCCCCCTGAATGGGAGGAACAACAATTCCATTCAGCAATAAGACAATTGTCTTATGGATACTAACATTCTTCTCTACAGAGTCTGCCCATTGCAACTCCCAATTTGTGCTTGCCTGAATTAGATCTGAATTCTATCAATTTCTTTGCGTCTGAATTGTACAAGTTCATTCTTCTATAAATTGTATCAATTCATATCTCTTCTACGCACTTCATTTGGTATTTCTAGAGTAAGATCTCAGCAAGATATTCAACATACAAACTAAGCACCCATTAGTTTGATATGAATACTCACCTTTCTGGCCATATCTCCATGACCGCTGAAGCTATCGCTTCGATCTCAAATACAGTCAACACCTCGGCGACGCGCGTATTCG
>JAYRCO010000940.1:0-15142 GCA_037042815.1 Ceratobasidium papillatum | reverse complement strand
AAGGCGTTGGGCAAGATTTCATCGCTATCTGGTCGATTCGGACCTATGCTCCAGCAAGTATCGGCGATGATGGGCGGGCCGGGCGCAGGGCAGCAAGAGGATATGTTTGCTAAATTGGATGGGATGAGAGCAATCATTACCGAGGTTAATCAACAGTTTAAAGATCCTGTGAGTTGTTTATTCTTGCGTGTTGCGGAAGCTGTGGATTGACGCAATGCATTTTGTAAATAGGAAAAGACGACTTTTGTTTGCGTGTGCATATCCGAATTCTTATCGCTCTACGAGACAGAGCGCCTTGTACAGGAGCTTACGACATACGGAATTGATACCCATAACATTGTTGTGAACCAGCTTCTCTTCCCCAAGAAAAGTACGTCCATTTGTGAAACCTTGGCATCACGAAAACCACCTCTCCTAACTAACCCCATCTATAGCCTCTGACTGTGAACACTGTAACGTACGATACAACATGCAGCAAAAGTACCTCGCCGAGGCGCATGAACTGTACGACGAATTTTTCCATATTGTTACGCTCCCACTCCTTACAGAGGAGGTCCGAGGGCCGGAGAAGCTCCAGTCGTTTTCGAATATGCTTGTAGAGCCCTATGTACCTGTTCAGTAGATTTGGTTTCTGTAGCATTTATGAGTTTATCTGTGTTTTTGTGGCTAATAGAATGTGCGTTGGGAGTTGTATGGTTTGCGAGCGTGCCAGAATCACAAGTCCGAACAGCTGTGGGCGTATGGACTAACAAACAAACAAAATGATTTTATTACCAGATGATTTCTGATTACTCTGACCGATGCATCTATTATCCATCATTCACACCTAGTCGTAAGCGTGTAATGGGCTTATAGTCGCTGAATGCAGCTTCCCCTACCAGTGGTCATCAATCGATGTTTTCTCGCAGTTGCATAGTGTACAATTTTTCCATGGTTATAACAGTAACTCGATAGGTATTTCAACTCTACACAAGCACTACACCAGTCTTTGATTGGACGTCACCGGTTTCACTTGGGCCACATAAGTTTTGGACCAGCGGTACAAGCACTAGAGTTTACGTTGTAATTGAAGATAAAATCATTAGGAAGCACACAGCGTCTTGTATATTTCCTCTCATCTGAAGCAGCGAGAAGTATAATTTACTCGTAAGATACGCAGCAGATACAAGAAACAGCCTGCATCCAGTAGCCATGCGCGCAACTTCTGGATCGTAAAACTCATCAGCTCCAATGTACTCATACGATCGGCGAAATCGGACAGGTGATATTTTGGGTACTTTAGGTCAATGGTTTATATAAGTCTGTCAGTCCACAGAAATATGGGAAGCTTTTTGGCGGTTAGCTCAGTATTAGTATAAGAGAGAAACGACGAGGTGCGTAGGTGTTAAGGTTGAGGCCGGTTTGCTTCAAGTTTATAGCCTTTTTTCATGCGCTGAAATTAACGTGCAAAACTTTTGTATAATATATATACAGGCCGGACACATAATGCAGAGCCCTAACTTGAAGAAAGAGACTCGAATCATCAGCCGGGATTGGGTGGCTACATGCGCAAGAACCAAACTTGCACAAATTGATCGACACGTACCTGATATAGTAGGCGGACAACAGCAAAAATAACCGAGCACACTATCGGCTGCCCGAACGGAGGGCGGAGGCCGGCTCACAGGCTACTCACTTGTGTGCCAAGTATACCTTGTGACCCCTAGGCTCCGTGGCATGTGAGCGCCTATAACCTATGTCCTCGGACACATACGAATTAGCCTGCAGGCTGGGGTCGAATTAGGCAACGAAAATCTCGCCTTGGCGAAAGCCTCGGACTCTCGGATAGCTCTCGCTATCTCCCCCGGCTCGGTCTCGGTGTGGGACGTCATTTTGGGAACGTCCAGCGGACCATGACATCCTCCTGACTCCTGACCATGTGCATCGAAAAGGTCCCATCAAAAATCAAACCAGCATCGGGTCAGACTCCGCGATCGACTCTTAAAGATCGTACTCTCAAAGATCGCATTGCTGAGGGGTTTAAGCAAAGGCAGTCCATTGCAACAATCCTAATATGATACATTGACACCAACCTAACGAGCAACATCCATCACCCGCCAGGCCAGCCTAACACAGAAAATGAGAAAATAACGAAACGCAATGCGGAGTGAAGCTACAAAACAATAAGACGCAATCAGAAAGTACATTAGCCAGTCTAACTAGGCGGGAGGCCCGCCAGCCATGTCTTTCGCTATGCGCATCATCGACGCTTTCATCCGCGTCTTGAGCTCGCTACATTGTGCTTTGTCGAAAAGTTCTGTACACAGATGATCCATGTCGTGTTCCTTTACGGCCGATTAGTTTTCGTCGTCAGGTCAATGCGCAGCGCAAACGAACCTTTAGTCGGTTAGACGCCGTGAACTTTTCCCATTCTTGTTCAACCTGCGCCTTGTCTGGCGCTTGCAATGGCGGCCCGAATGTCGAATTAGGTCGCGTCGCGTCTTGCTTGATCCGGTCGATAAATTCGTCTCGCGATTTTGGACAGCGTCTCCAGTCTTCTGAAGTTGGCGCTTTAATCGAGCATTCGACGCGCGCCGACTCGCCGACACTAGGTAGCCCGTCGATGATCATCGGCTTGGAGATTGGTGTGGCTGCTGCGGCGGTCTGAGGCGTGGGTATACTAGAGATCGGGCTCGTCACGCCGCTCACGCCGCCGTAGGAGCTGGTACCGTCGAGCGCGCCGAGTTGACCGCCGAACAGATCGTCGAAATCGCTACCGAGACCAAAGGCGCCTAGGTCGGTGTTGCCAAGAGACATGTCCATACCGAAATCGAGACCAAACTCGGCGCCAATGTTAGACGTACTAAGCGTGTTAAAGTCGCCGAGTGGAACGCCGAAGCTGTAGGCCGATGGGTCCCGGTATGATGTAAAGAGCGAATTGTGGTTGAACGTAGACGGCCCGGCTCCAGGTGACGACATGGCGAGGGCTGGAGTGGCTGGGGTAGGCTGTACAGATGCGGGTGGGGCAAATACAGCGAACCCAGCCGAGTTGACCGATATCTGGTCTCGGGAATCCGAATGGATCGGTGTTTGGGGCGGTGGCGTCTGTTTAAAGAGAGAGTTTTGGGGACTATTGGTGACGTATGGCGAGGTCGTGGATTCCGGCGAAGCACTTGATTTGGACGACTGGGCGGGTGACGTGAAGGTATTGCTATTGAGGCTTGACATCGAGCTGTCGTTGGGAGACGTGTTCTGGTTTTCCTTAGGAGCAAACTCGAACGTGAATGCGGATTGCTTGAGCATCATGTTCTCATTTTGAAGCCTGTAATATCCCTTATCAGTCGGACATTATTTCTATAAAAGGAAATATAATATACCGTTTGAGCAAATCCTTGAGGTTAGTATTCTCACTCTCCGAGCTCGTAAACTTCTGTTCAAGTTCGTTGATTTTATCCTCAAGCTACACAATGATTTAGCTTTGGGTGGGCGTCAAAAAATATCAGATTACTAACATCCTTGACATGCTTCTCCTTGCGGTCACGGAAGGCGCGCTGGGCGGCCCGGTTCTGTTCCTTGCGTTTGGCGAGACGATTCTCGTCAGAATTTGCAGCAGTAGCACCACTACTCTTACGACGAGCGGTACCCTTTTTGCCAGTGTCGTCTAAAATAAATTAGATAAACGTTGATAAGCATTCGGCTACCACAGCGACAGGAGGGACACTCCAGAAAGAGACATGTTACTTACCTTGCGGCTGGGAGTTGACGCCATCGTCGCTAGCCTTGTGCTGAACCTTGGCGCGGGGCTGTCCATCTCGGCTACTATCACGAGTGGCCTTGCGCTTTGTGCCGTCGCCAACCGAGTTGTTCTCCTGGACGCTCGCAGGGGGACTAGGGCTAGATTCATCCGTGAGGGGAGGGGTAGAAGTATCGACCGGTGCGGGTGGGGCAGCCATCAATGCGGCGGGGGCAATCATGAGGCCAGCAGGATTATACATGGACTGGGTATCATTGGTGAGAGAGGCGCCAGTAGTGGGGTGGGCCGCCTGCATCTGCTTTTCCAATAGTTGCAAAAAGTCGTTGTCACTCATCGAGGGTAGAGCGGTCGGGCCCGAGAGGTCCCAAAGAGCCTGAGCGTCGAATGCCATGAGAACAAAAGAAATTGGGCAAAGTGGTGTGGGATTAGACAAGGAAAAGAACGTAGACAGAGGAGGGCCAAAAGTTCAATGGCAAACCGATCTACGAGGTGGGACGGAGAGGTGGGTGGTGGTTGTCCGCTGGAGAATTCCGCATGCGGTGATGGGGATTACTAGCCAGTCACGCCCCCAGATCTATAGATATTCCGCGAATTTCCCGTCACTTCACTTGCACAGCCCTCGCTGAATTCTATTTAGGCCGCAAGTCTCAGGTAGTGTCGAAACGTTTGTCTCGTACGTTCTCTTGCAGCACACCATATTCTCGCATGTTCTCTGTGCTTGCAAAGCCCGCCCAGTTTGCCTTACTCAGCCTCGGTGGAGGTGTCACATGACCCGCGAGTCATTCTGCCGCTCGACGCGCAGTCGGCGCTTGTTGGCTCGGCGGCCAGCTCCCGCATCCACGGATGCGGCGTTACAATACTCTTCGCTGCGCATATACCAACCTGCTCGAGTCAAACAACAAATACATTGAAACCAACGCGCGGTACGCGGTACTATTTACAGTATGCGGCAAGCGCACTGCCCAAGCCAAAAAGAAATCGCTCGAGGTAACACGAGGATGGCCCCACCCGACAGAGTGCGGAGAACGAAAAAGAAGAAAATATGTACATGAACAGATGCTGATGAACCTTGACGGCTCCAGTCCGAAAAGAATAGATACGAAGAGATGGATGCTCGACCATCAAGGCAAGCCCTGATTATCGGTCGCAGACAAAAACACATCGGCCGCCAGCGACAGCGAGTCAGGCCACTATGAAATATCAATATCAGCTCATATCCGCGATGCATATATCAACGCACGTACCGAATCTCTCACACCGATGGGGCTACCAGCGCCTGTGGGAGAATGCGCGCTGCTTCGCGGGTCAGGGGAGCCCGAATGACCGCGCGCTGGTAGCGGAAGTGTTCGCGCGTCCGGACCGAAGAGCGAGGCCGTTCGACGAAGATGTGGAACATACGGCCGCACACCCGACGATGAAGTCGTATGTGGGGCACGCTGCACGTCGTTGTTATACAGGCCAAGCGTCGAGGAGGATAAATCGAGCTTTAGCCCTGGATTCTTGCTGAGGCTCTGCCGATCGATATGCGAAGGGGTCACATGAGAGATAGGAGTAAACGTGGAAGGACGAGCACATGAAATCGACATCAAGCTACGGGCAGCTTCTTGGACGCTGCATGCGATAGGAACGGAGGTTGGGGTGTTGGGGTGAGTGTCGGACACCTTGGGCACATTCTCAACCTCAGGACCCTCATCTTCAAGCTGAACATCACGATTAGAAGGTCGCCCAGCTCCACGCCCACGCCCTCGCCCTCCACGACTACCGCGACCGCGCCCGCGTCCACGCCCCCGACCTCGACCACGGCCTCGACCACGTCCAGAAACGGTAGGAGGGATGTCCTCGGCAGGGGCCATATCGGCAATCTCAAGATTGATCGGAGGGGGACTCGCAGTCTGATCTGCGTTCACGAACCTGAGTCCATACGACGCTTGCAGCGCAAGGTCCCTTAAAGACGTACGAGAGTACTTGACTTCGGATCGGGTGCGAGAGAAGAACTTGGACACCTGTAACGTCTGTAAAAGCATGCATATATTCAGATTTTTGCTCACAAATGAAACCAGAAGAAGCGCTGAAACTAACCTCGAGTGCGACCTGTCGACCTAATGCTTGACGCTGTGTCATATTCGGGAACGAGTTGCCAAGATAATATGCAGAGAGTATTTCTTTTTTCTCATTACTCCATTCGCCGTGCCGGCCACTGTGCGCTGTCCGTTTCGCAAACTGAACAAGCTGGTCATCGTTGGCTATAAACTCGTCATTGACAGAGCCAGTTGGACTAGACAGAGAAGAGACAGAGCTCGAAGCGAGACCAAGGGACGAAGCGTTAAGAAGGCCAGCCGACGAGGGGGGTGTAGTCGTGGATAGACATAGCGAACGAGGAAGCTGTCTCCGGGACGTGGCCTCCTCGGCCAGAGCGGCTAGTGAGGTGGAGGTTGAGACGGGCAAGACACTCCCGAGACGATCAGCTGGGACCATAGTCTCAACGAGAGACGATGGCATAGGTGCGGTACGCCTTGGCACTAGGTGAAGCTCGCTAGGCGGAGGCTCCGATACGCAACGCACTGGCGCCGCTTCGCCGAGTAAAGGCAACACAGGGCGCCCAAACCAAGGGGCGGTAGCTTCAGCGCGAGCTGTGTGCGAGCGTTGCATGAGGGGCCGAGCTCGCATATAGGGCGCGACGTGCTTGTCAGGTAGCAGCAATCCATTCGGCCGCTGTCAAACAAAACGATGAGTATGAAACAGGTGGGTTGGATGAATACGACGGACATTGGCTACACCGATTCTAGCCCATGGGCCAGGCTGTACGCGGCTATAAGATCTGAATCAACGTCGGTCGTCGAGTTTATCACATGGCCCGTAATGTTGAAGCAAACGCAACGTACCGCTTGGACGAAGTATTGTCCATAATGACGAAGAACTGAAAAAATATACAAAGAACAAAAATGAGAGATAAAACGAGGGCCGAAGACGCCTGGAGGAACTAGCCGTAGCGACTCCACCATTATCTTATAGAATCTTAATGAACTGGCTGGCTCCGCGATGACACGTCGTGCTTACTAGCCCTGCCTCCGTGGCCGCGGTAGTGGATAGCTACTAAAGCTCACTACATCTTGCCGTGTCCGACAAGAACCCCACGAAGGGTGGCGCTGTCTTATAGTTCTCTGTCTGCCTAAACGAGAATGCCAGGAATTGCACCGGAGTTTCAATCCATAGCGTTCCAGAACACTAGGGCCCTGCGCGTTCTATAAAAGACATCGTTGTGTATATTCTGTGCTGCGGGGACTTTTAGACATAGAAAAAAGGGTGAGGCAAGAAATTGAGCGCACTACAAGCTGATTGGCTGGTGTGTCGGGCAACCAGTGACAAACCCGGTTGAAATGGTAAAAAACGGCCAGCACCACGGGCACATAGTATGGTCCAAAGTCAAGCGAGGTAAGATATGTCCCGCAAAAACGATCGCGTTTGCACTAATAGTAGTATGCTTGCAGTTCAACTGGCCCGTCAAAGCTGAATACCTAGGTGTAGGTTAAACGATAGATAGCATGAGAATATCCAGCCATTTCAGGCATGACAACGTTCCGCAGACCAGCAAGGCGGATTTCTGAATGAGTCGTGCGTTAAACAATGTGGGCGAGCTTCTACGTCGGGATGGATCTCTGCGAAGCCTGCCTCAAAATTGTCTGGATTCGCCTTTGTTACATCCCCGTCATCAGCTCTCCGCCGACGTCAAAGATGATTGAGGCACTTGTAGAAGATCCGGGGTGCCTCAATTAATCAAGTTCAATAGCCAGACAGTTACATTCCATGATGGCCGACAGTTTAGGCAAATGGCCCTCAACTCGGCGGATGATGTGCGGAGCATTTAACGCTGAGTTATAGAAACGGACAGTATTGCCTCGTGTCAAGTTTATTAGCCCAGAGAGCCGAGCAACCTCTTCCAAGAATGGAAAGCTATTGTGAGAGTATAGCGAGAAGGTGGTCGAGTTGCATAGGGGATCGACCAGGCGATCACTCCTGTCATTTGAAATTCAATAATGTAGTGCTTATGCTGGTGTATCTCAGTCATCCAGAACCTTGCTGGCCGATTTCATCTGGTGAGGCGGTGGCAAGGCCTCGGCACCGCCCGAGAGTTCTGAAGATCTGGGGCTTTCCAAATTTTAGTTGCAGTATTTTGGTATTAATGTACATTTTGTAGCGAGCATTTCAAGTCTGTAGCGGAATGAGTACAAAAAGCTTTGTTGCTTCAAGAGTATGTATGAGATGTGTGTGAAACCCAGATAGTGTCTTCGGCATGTCGATGAGAGCTGCATAGAGGTGAGAAGATTGTGCTGCTATCTACTTATACGGCATCCATGCCAGAAGGGATAATCTTTCCCTTGGCTTCGTGAGGAGCGTGCTGGTGCAGGCGACGGGTGGCAGCATCACTGAAAGCCAAACCATAAGTAAATATGTAGATCGTTTGATGCAGATCACACTTACGGCTTGTTGAAAATGCTCTCGGAACCAGTGAAGATAAATGCATCGTAGATGGCGGTACCGGCGATAGCGCCAACGATAGGTCCAATCTAGAGTCATCCGAAGTGGTCAGCCAAACGTATACACTCAGATTCGGCAGCGGATGACATACAATCGGAGTGTAAAGCCAGTATTGGCTACGGTAGTCCCATACTATAATAATGAAACATCACACATTAGTATACATCATAGTAACAAAGCCGCTCGGAACTTGCCTTGACGTCCATAACCAGCCATCCAGCACATCAAGCGCGGTCCCAAATCGCGGGCAGGATTAAGTGCATATCTAGGGAAGCATTGATCTTAGCCCGAGCTTCTACAAGATATTGGTGGACCCATGATCACTTACGCAGTCTGCATTCCAAGGCAGGCGCCTTCGCCGAGAATTGTGATAAACAGAACAAGCGGGACCAAGCCATCTGGAGGAGGGCCATTACGCCTATCGGTTACCGCGAGTACCACAAGGAGTAGAATAGCCGTAGCTAAGACTTCTGAAAAGAAGCATTGGGCTATCGCGACAAGGTGTTAGGAAATGTAAGGAAGCATATACACAAATAATTTCTCACCATTGGATAAGTAGTCGACCTTGAAGAGGTGAGTTTTAGCTGAGATCTATTGAATACGGACTTGGACATACCGCAAATGTTGTGAATAGAGAGGCGGTCTTGATGGTCCGAACATCTGACCCTCCTTCGAACAAGCTAATTGCTCGATGGTAGTTGGCGTAGACTAGTCCAGCGCCGGTCATCGCACCCATGACTTGAGCAAGGATGTATGCTGGAACCTTCTTCCATGAGAAGCCTCGGAAGATGGCCTGCGCTAACGTCACTGCCGGGTTGATGTGTCCGCCCTATTCTATCTGTCAGCCGATTCTTCGCATACACACGAAGAATATAGGCCTACAGAAATACCACCCGCTACCCATACGCCTAGGGCTGTACCGATTGCCCATCCAAAAGATATAGAAAGGTATTCCTGAGTCATGGTGTGAGCTTAAGTCTTGCGAGTGAAATATCTAAACTTACACCCTTTGGACTCGATGCTACGGCAGTGTTTCCGGACAAGACAACTTGGCAGTCAACTCCGGTACCAAAAACAATGAGAATCATTGTCTAAAATAATATCTCGTATAAGCATATACTTTCCAAGAAGAGCATATGATACTTACGCCTAAAAACTCCGCAGCGGGCTCCCGAAGTTTGGCTCTTCAGCTTGGAGTCAGTACGTCATGTAGTGGGTAATTCTTTCAGCTGAAACCAACCTGATTCTCGCCCATTTGTTCGGAAACTCAGTGACATGGTCGAGATCGTCGAGTGCTGTGCTCGATACGTTTTGAGGTGCTCGCTCGATGTGCTGAGTGTGTTCCTTAGTTCCGTATTTCTCATGGGACTCAGAGGTGCTTCGTATAGTATCGCTGAAGATATAACTTGAGCGATTCTGCAGCCCAGGGGAGTCAAGATGGGTTGAAGTTTGAGGGGGAGATGGGGGAGCTGGGGTTGTCATTTTGGTGGGTCAGAAAGGCCAGCGAACGGATTCTGGGGGAAGAGGAGGGGGAAGACAGGCGAATTCCATCTAGCCGGCGGGGGTTTTATGGAATGCATCCATGCACTCCAAATCATAGGCGATCTTGGGAGCGCTGGCGAAAAGAGCCGGTTACGACAGTGACCGAGCGCCATCATGTGCCCATTTCCACACCAATTCCTCATCTTGGTAAGGGCTCGTCAGGTCCCAATGGAAAGGCGACCTACGTCGACATTTCGAATACGGGCACTGAAGGAAGAGATCTTTGGAGCCGGCGTCATAAGCGAGCCATGAGAAATAAACGCCCGACACGTGATTTCCACATGAATGAATTGGCACGTGTTGATCGAGACTTGAATGAATTGTCAGGCTTGACAGCTACCAAACAAATCCCGCTGCTCGCGTGCCTATGGTCCTGAACAAGCTGCCAAGCTAACTCGCGAGTACCTGTAAACCAAATATTTTAAGTCGGCTAAAACTTCAAAGTATTCCAAAAAAAATATCTGTTACCGGATAATTACCAGACTTATGAATGTCTGCAACCATCACCCGGTAATGCCGCCCAACCCAGCTGCCGACGGCCTTTTCCTATCGCCAGGGCCATCATCTGCGACCACCCACGCGGTCTCATTGAGAATCTTCTATCTGAGATTGTCGGACACTGCATATTGAACTTGTCTCGATTGATGAAATTGCGCGTGAATGCAGCCGTCTCGTCTCATGAAATACTAATATAAGCTGTTTATGTCTATCGGGAAGGACCGCAACCGCGAGTTAGCCAGTAGGATCGAGTGGAGAAGCGAATGCGATTGGCGTACCGGATAGACGTGCCGAGTTGCGTGTGACATTGAACCCCAAAGTTCCAAAACAAGTCGAAAATGCCGGCACAAGGGCCAGATCTCCTCTGCGGGTTGGTCCTACCGATCTCAAAAGAAGAACAGAATGGGTTCTAGAGACATTGTCGATTGTATAGACAGTGGAGACTTGCGAGGAGAGACAGGCACGGGCTATATCAAGATACGGGGTAATAAGCCATATCAAATAAAATGTGAAAGACATTGCAAACCTTTTAATGATGTGCAGCACCAGTGTAGATGAAAATCGGTCAAGTCGGGTATCCTTCGGGCTTCTGTGAACCCGAACGGAAGATCAATGTGCCGAGCGACAAGAAATTCAAGGAGGCGACCACCTAGTAGCAGTTGGTAGATCGAGCATAGGCAAGAGGCGGCCAAGAGGAAAGTAGGAAGAGCACGAGTTTGTGAAGGACTTTATGGATGGCGAGCTCAATAATGGCCCGGGCCGGGCGGCTGCCAGCGGAAAGTCTGTGCCTGGAATCAAACGCATACAAGCGCACACATTCACCACGCCTTTCAAGAAAACTGGAATGAATACTGTAAACCATATTACAACAAATAGGATGCAGTAGAAACATGGGAGTAAAAATGAAGAGGCTCACAGACGTCTACGCAGTAGCTCGAGAGTCACGGATGTAGTTCAGTGCGGAGCCTGCCTGCAACCACTTCAATTGATCTGCAGACATAGTGTGTCGAGTAACAATATCGAAAGGAGCGCCTCCACCACGAGGAGTTACACGAAGCCTAACCTGAGCGTTAGGCTCACCCGCAATGACGTTGTCCAAGCCGATTGTGTCGACTTGGTCGCCAGACTTGATCTTTCCGTAGTCTGCCTTGTCAGCGAACCAAAGCGGCAGAACTCCTTGTTTCTGTAGCACCTTCTTGTTAGTAGTTGTAATATTGAGTAAAATATACTTACTTTAAGGTTAGTCTCGTGAATACGAGCAAATGATCGGGCCACAATCATCGAACAGCCTAGTTCACCGTGTCAAAGTAAGAATCATGGAAAAATTCCATAAAACCTTCATGATAAACCGCACCGTAAAACCTGGGTTGGAGAGCGGCATGTTCACGTGCACTTCCCTCGCCGTAGTTTTCATCGACAACTAAACACCAGGGCTGGTTCCTGCTCTTGAATCTCTTGGCCACTGCCGGGATCGTATCTTGATGTGAGGAGTCACTTGGCTGGTGGGTCCAGTCAAAGGCAGCGTTGACTTCGCCTCCCTCGTCGTTGACGGCCTGGGGTAAGGTAAGCTACGACATACTATTAGAGAAAATGTCGAAACTGGCATACAGTGATCACTGCAACAAAGCAAATTAGGATCGCCAAGGTGATCAAACTTAAAATATTAACTCACGTAGGTTTTCAGAGATATTCTCTAGGTGGCCCTTGTATTTCAACCAAGGCCCCTGCACAGACCAATCTTGATGTCAATACTACACGGCAGTTGGCCATACCGATGAACGTACCGCAGCAGAAATATGGTCAGTCGTGCACTTCCCCCTTACCCTCATTAGGCACTCCATTCCCTTCAGCTCTTTCTCAGTACCCTCCACAAACGGACTCCCAAACGGCTTCAACACCTGCAATCGACTCGAATCATCCTTGATAACAACCTCTGTCTCAGGCTGAGGTATTGGATTAGGTTTGGGAGTATATGCGAGGTTTCCCGGCGTGAACCCTTCTGCTGGCAAGGTGTCCCCAGAAGGAGGAGAAAAGCGGAATGTTTCGCCGTTAGGGGTAGTGAGTGAGTCGGTCATTGGGTTGAACGAGAGCTTGCCGGAGATGCTGATGGCCGTGACGACTTCGGGCGAGGCAAGGAAGTTCATAGTGAGGCTGTTAGCGTCGTTGCGAGCTTTGAAGTTACGATTGAACGAAGTAAGGATGGCTGGACAGCGACATGAGAATTATACACGGCGCGAAAGAAACGTGGAAGATTTTACCATTTTCTTCGCCTTTTTTGTCTTCGCGCTTCCACTGGCCAATACATGGACCACATGCATTTGCGAGCACGGTAGCACCAATGTTTTGTAACGATTCAGTTAACCCATCTCGTTCAATTGTTGCTCGAATTTGCTCTGAGCCTGGAGTGCACAGGAACGGGACCTAGAGCGATAGCGATTGGGACAGGCGGTATGCATGAGAGACCAGGGTACATACTGCTGCTTTCAGCCCAGCTCGCTTGGCTTGTCGAGCAATAGAGGATACTCGGGACTAAACAATGAAACTCAGTGTCTGCATTATCTTGTACATCCGATCACCTACCATGTCTTCGTATGAGCTATTGGTGCAAGATCCGATGAGTCCGGCACTGAGTTCATCTTTCCATCCATTCTTCTTTATAAAGTCTCCAAACTGTGACAATGGAGTCGCGAGATCAGGCGTAAATGGTCCATTGATGGTTGGCTCGAGTTTCGACAAATCCTGGCATACAGACCCTATTAGCCAAGAACGTACTTGGAGGGAGCGTAACTCACAATCTCAATCACTTCGTCGTACTCAGCACCCTCATCGGCTGCTAAATACCCAGACTGTGCCGCGGCATCCGCGGCGTTTGCAACAGGTCCACGGCCAGTCGCATGCAGATATGCGCGCATGTTGTCAGTGTAAGGGAAGACGGAGGTTGTAGCTCCGACCTCAGCACCCATATTTGCAGTTGTCGCAAGACCGGTGCATGATTGTGCGTGTACGCCGGGTCCGAAGTATTCCAAAATGCGACCTGTCCCTCCCTAATTGGGCTTAAGAATCATTTCAGTAAAGACGACTACACAACACGCTTACCCTAACAGTGAGTTTCCCGGCAAGATGTAGGATAAGATCTTTGGGAGTCGTCCAGCCTCCCATTTTCCCGGTGAGATGAATTCCAGTCACGAGTGGTGCGCGAAGCTCCCAAGGTGTGTTGGTCATGGCATCCACTGCATCTGCTCCACCAACGCCTATGGCAATTGTACCCAGACCCCCAGCATTAGGCGTGTGAGAATCTGTGAGCGAGTTATAGGTGGAACGCTTGAAGTATTATTGATAACGACTTACCTGTTCCAAGCATCAACATTCCAGGTGCCGCATAGTTTTCGAGAACAATCTGATGAATGATGCCAGAGCCTGGCCTCCAGAACTCAATTCCGTATTTTTTCGCTGCACTCTCCAAGAAATCGAATACTTCTTGATTAGTGACAATCGAACGCTGAATAGGACATATGATTGGTGCTTAAATCTAAGAGAAAGAAAAATAGGTCTGCTAGACATACCTGAAGATCTGCCTCTGCACCCTCAAGCGCCTGGATGAGGTGGTCACAGTGGATCGACGCCGGAACGGCAGTCTTGGGGAGACCGCAAGTCATAAATTGAAGGCTAGAGGATAAGTTGGTTTTACGTGTTTGCTTCGGTTTGTCCTCAATGCTTACAGTGCCATTCTGTAAACTCATATTCAATTGGACCGCACACGACTCGAAAGACCAAATGACTTACTGAGCAGAGGCGTCTTGCATCGCAACTCGTTGCGGTTTCAACCTTAGATACGCCTCTCCTCGAATATTCTTTCTGCCTTCCAAGTCGACATGAGGCTCATGCAAGTGCGCATACAATATCTTTTCTGCAAGAGTCAGTTTGCGATCACGTCCTAAGATATGTCGAACAGTCTCTAGTTTTTGTAGTAGCTTGGGATAAGGCGGTGTGATGGTTGAGCAGTCTTTGACTGTTGCGCTCGCATGAGTAGCAAATGCTCGCCGGCTTGCGCCAGTCAAGGTGTACATATCGTAGACTAGAAGGTACGAAGGGGAGCCGTCACAGAGGGAGCCAGGATGCGATCGATTCGATTAGTTTCAGACTCAAAAGTTTAGTTGACGAACCAACAGACAGATATTTCGTCGTCGGCCGAAGACCCAAAGCAGGAGATCTGCTCACGTCAGCATGCAACGCGTCTCACGTGAGCTATTAACCCCTTGACGCCATCCCCTTTCTTGTACCAATTTGAGTCGAGATTGCGGTCACTACACCTGAACTATAGAGATAATTTCACGCGACAATCGCTTAAAGTCGCCTGATCATTTAGCAAAGTTCCCCTGCACTTGAATCAGAACGCGCCACAGCAAGGCAATATGGGATATTGGAACACCTCAACGGACGAGATGGAGCTCGAAATCCCCAGGCCAATCGAGAATGTTGTTTACGAGACCACTAGTGCTTGGGATCAACATGTGATGGATATCGACTATGATGTACGTGCCCTACTCAATCGCGGTTTGAGCCTTCAGAGCTTACCACAAACTGGAGCAGATATCGCAAGCCTTATTCCTCGTTTTGGATACGAATTTCCTCCTCAAGCATTTATCCCTACTTCGCATACTCTCAGCTAAGCTCCTCGAGGTCGTACACCTCATGCCACCCTTGTTCTTTGTGCTTCCTGGAGTTGTCGTGGATGAGTTGGATTATCAGTCAAAAAATGGAGTGCGAGAACGCGCAACAGCTGCCACTGTTTGGTTACAGGAGCAAATTCAACTGCGTGTGCGGACTGGGCGG